>ML836703.1:0-10866 GCA_009831015.1 Picea engelmannii | reverse complement strand
GACAACACCAATTCCATTTCCCGAGGCATCACATTCCACAATAAAGGTTTTTGTGAAGTCTGGAGTGGTCAAGACAGGAGCTTTGCACATCACCTCTTTAAGTTGTTCAAAAGCTTTAGTTGCCTCTAGAGTCCATGAAAATGAATCCTTCTTAGTTAGTGTCGATAAAGGTGTTTCTATTCTTCCATAGTGCCGAACAAACTTGTGGTAGTAACCTGTCAAACCCAAAAATCCTCTAAGATTCTTCAATGTTTTGGGAATCGGCCAGTCCATCATGGCCTTAATCTTGTTAGGGTCTACCTTGACACCTTCATGAGATAAAATATGACCCAAATACTCTACCTCCTTCACTCCAAAGAAACATTTGGATGGTTTGGCATATAGTTGTTTCTCCTTTAGTAGTTGTATCACCTTGTCAACATGTCGAACATGATCTTCCCAAGGCTTGCTATAGATTAGTATATCATCAAAAAATACTAACAAAAAATTTCAAAGGAAGGGCTTGAAAATGGAATTCATCAACCCTTGCAATGTGGAAGGTGCATTTGTAAGGCCAAAAGGCATGACCAAAAATTCATAATGGCCTTCGTGAGTTTGAAATGTTGTTTTTGGGATATCTTCTTCCTTCATTCTAATCTGATGATACCCTAAACGAAGATCCAACTTTGTGAAATAGATTGCTCCATGTAGTTCATCTAAAAATTCATCACTGACGGGAATGGGAAACTTATCTTTAATAGTGATCTTGTTAAGTTCTCTATAATCTGGACACATACACCATGAGCCATCTTTCTTGAATACCATTACGACCGGTGCAGAGTAAGAACTTTGGCTAGGTCTAATAATGTCAACCTCTAACATTTCTTCAATCATGCGCTCAATTTCACTCTTCTGGGCATAAGGGTATCTATATGGCATGATGTTAGGAGGAACACTCCCAGGAATTAGGTGAATATTATGATCATGATTTCGAGTGGGTGGAAGACCTTTGGGAATATCTTCAAATACTTTGGAATGCTTATCAATGATCCCTTGGAGATCTAGAGGAATAGACAGTTTAGATGTTTGAACATATAGTGAGAATAGTTGTGCAATAACACCTTCATACCCCCTTTTCAATAATTGTGTCATGCCATTAGAGCTTATCACCTTATCAAGTTTACCTATGATACCTCTTAACTCAATTTATTTTCCTTCCAATGAAAATTTCATGAAAAGATCCTGAAAAATTAAAAGCCATTGTTCCTAACGATTGTAACCATTGGATTCCTAGTACAACATCCGCACCACCCATGGGTATATAAATCATTGGACTATTCATTACAATTCCCCCATAGTAAGATTGATCTTATTGCATTTTCCTGAGCAATTGATAGTTCCTCCATCTGCAATCATTACTTGAAACTCTGGTGCTGGATATACAAAGCAATTGAGATCTTTGGCTAATTTATAGTGAATGAAATTATGAGTATTGTCAGAATCAATTAGGACTATTACCTTTTTCTTTTTCATATATCCTTCGATCTTTAGGGTTTGAGGAGTGCTAATTCCAGCAAATGCATTACACAATATCGTGGGAGTCAACTCTTCAAATGAAATTGATTCTAGGTTTTCATCTTGATATGGTTCTTGTTCTTGTTCTTTTTCTTTTTCTTGTTCTTCTTCATCTTCACAATCTATGTAGAATAATTTCTTCTCACCACACTTATGTCCCTTACTGTACTTGTTATCACAATTAAAGCATAAACTTTTTTCTTTTCTTTCCTCCAATTTTTGAGGTGTCAACCTTGTAGGTTGATGTGTTTTAGAATAAGGAGCATTATTCTCTCTATGGATGTTAGGATTGGTCCTTCTTGTAGCCATAGCCATATTTTTACTTTCAACATTTCTTGCCACCCTAAATGCATTCTCCAATGATTTGGGTTCCCAAAGGTGAACCTCATGTTGAATGTTATCTCTTAAAGTTCCTACGAATACATCAATCAAGTGCTCATCAAGAATATCTATTACCTTTATATTCAATCTTTGGAAGTTCTCAATGTGCTCTATAATTGAACCCTTTTGCTTGAGGTTTATCAATTGGCTAAAGAAGGTATTGCTCCTTGTATCCTCATAGTGTGCTATCATTTCTTTCATGAAAATTGTCCAAGTGACGAGTGATTTTCGATAACAGAGCCATCTATACCATACAAATTGATTGGGTTCTAAATATAAAGAAGCAATTCGTACCTTTTGTGTATGTGGCACATTATGTAGATCAAAGAATTGCTCCATCTGAAGTATCCATGTGATAGGGTCCTTGCCATCAAACTTCCTCATATCGATCTTAGGAACGTCGTTGGTCTTCAACCCAAAGTTGGAGTTTCTCCATTCTTGATTCACCTTCCTTGTGTCCTCATCATGAGTTTCATGGGATACATTTTCACTTTCAGGTGTCCTCTCTATTAAGATATTTTTCAATACTTCCAAGATCTCCTCCTTTAAACCATCCATCTTTGCCTCCAACTTAGCTTCCATCTCTTATAGTTCATCTTTTGTTACTGTCTTCTTCTGTAAATCATTTATGTCCCTACGCATATCTTCACCTTCATCAAGAGTCCAAGTAGGATTGTCTGGAGGCTTATTTGGTGTAGAAGTTCCCTTTTTTGGTGGCATGTTGGCCAAGTATCACTTTAAACCTTGATTTTGAGGTGGTTCTGCTAGACAATCTTCCTTTTATTGTATCTAAAAAAAATTGGCCCTTCTGAGTATTAAATTTTTCTTTTTTGTAGGTCTCTGATATTTCTTCTCTCCAATGCCATAGATCTGATCAAAATTGGATGTGCCAAGTGGAATTTGCGGTAACTTCCCCACAACTTGTTGATTTTTGGCCTTTCCCGAGAGATCTCATTTGTATAGCATGCCCCGCACAAAATGATTGATATAAAATTCTGAAACTCGTACCAGAAATACTACAAACTATCCACTATCCAATCCAACTAGTCTCACTCAATTTTGATACTCTAGGAAGAAGTTCTAATTTTTTTACCTAGAACACATTCTTGAGACTAGTCAGATATCCTATCTTCCACAGGGTGTAAATACAAATGAAAGATTACCCAGAAGATGAACTTTTTACCACAGATACCTTAATAATTTCTTTGAATATCCTCTGGATTTCAGGGTCTGAAACGTTATAGAAACTTTTTTATAGCGTAAATTCTGCAATGACTCAGTTCAAGATGATTCTAGAACCCTATATTGCACAGGTTGTATCTCTGAAAGTATAAGGCATCAGCAGCTGAAACTTTAACCCAACATACATTGATCCGTCTAATAAATATCCTCCAATCCGTTCCTTCTGAAACATTTTAGAAAAAGAATTATAGCAAAAATGCCAAGGTGTCTCAGATGTAGCAGCGAAACCCCAAGACCTTGAGCTCTGATACCATATGTTAGAAACCAAATATCAAAATAGCATAGAAAAACCTCAGAATAAGTAATCAACGCCTTGAAAAAGAGAAAAATTCAGATAATAAGCCTCTTCGATGGGGCAACCTCCTTATGACCACATAAATGTTCAATTCCAAGATGATTCAAAATGAAAATGTCTCCTTGGTATATATAGGAGACTAGGAGTTATAATTACAACTAATGGAATAAAGCCGACATAAATAAAATAACATTACTAATGTAATATGCCCCAATTAAGGGGTAATGAGCCACTATTTAGGGATTAGCATGCCCCTCCCCTTGAGACAAGTGTTTTCTGCAATGCTTGAGTAAATATGGATGCTTCTGTATAAAAGACTCATCTTCCCAAGTGGAATCTTCAATTAGTAGTTTCCTTCATTTAATGAGATACTCTGAAATGGATTTGTTCCTCAGCTGGCGAATTCTTGTGTCAGTGATGGCTTTAGGCTCCAAAATGATTTTTCCTTCCTCGTTAAGTTCTGGAAATATAGTTTGAACTGGGATCTTGTCCCCTATAACCTTCTTTAAGCATGAAACATGGAAAAATGTGTGTACTCGTGAAGATGCAGGCAACTCCAACTTGTATGCCATAGTACCAATCTTTTGCAACACCTTATAAGGGCCATATTACTTTGGTGATAATCTATTATCCTTCTTGGCTTGCTTGAGGGACATGTGTTTGTATGGTTGTAGTCTTAAAAAAACCCAATCCCCTACTTTAAAACTTATTTCACTACGATGTTGATCTGCTTGTTGTTTCATGCGATTATGTGCCACGGTCAGGTTTTCCTTTAATATTTGGAGAACTTGTTGTTGATGCTCGATGTGATCTTCCACTGCTTGAGCTTAGATTTTTCTTTTAGATAAGAAGTGATGGAAGGAGGGTGGTATCCATAGAGTGCCATAAATGGTGTCATTTTTGTTGTAGTATGAAAGGAAGTGTTATACCACCATTCTTCCAAGGGTAACCATTTGAACCATTGTGTTTGTTTATCATAGACAAAGCAACAAAGGTATCCTTCCAAACATTTTTTCACTATCTCGGTTTGTCCATCAGATTAAGGATGATAGGATGAACTATGAGCCAATTGAGTAACCAAACAAGAAAATAATTTTGTCCAAAAATGTTCGGTGAAGATGGGATCTCTGTCACTTACAATAATATTTGGGTTGCCATGTAGCTTTTGAATTGTCTCCATGAATGCAGTGGAAACTATACTAGATTTGAAGGGATGAGAGAGTGCATAAAAGTGTGTGTACTTGGTCAGTCTATCAACAATCACCATGATGGCACTCTTTCCTTCAAACTTCGGTAACCCTGTGATGAAATCCATGGAAACCTCCTCACAGTGCTAACTTGGGATGGCTAATGGTTGTAAAAGACCTGGGGTCTTAATTGTTTCCACCTTATTTTGTTGGCAAACCAAACATTCTACCACAAACCTTTGAACATCAGTTTTAAGGCCATCCCAAAAAACTTCCTTCTTGACCCTATGGTAAGTTTTTTTAAATCTTGAGTGCCCTCCTACTGGAGAGGTGTGGAATTCCAACAGTACCTTTTGTTTGAGTTCGGAGTTCTTACATAAATATAAGTGATCTTTGTACCATAGTGAATCATTTTTCCATGTAAATGCATCTGATGTATTGGAATCCTGTTGTAACCTTTGAATGAGAGTCCACACCTTTTCGTCATTATTCCATTCATCTGTTGCTTCTATTATCCAATCAGGTTGGATGATCGATATCGCACAGAGAAAGGCCTTAACATCTTCATCCTTCCTTGAGAGTGCATCTTCCACAACATTTCGCTTCCCTTTTTTATAGACGATTTCAAAATCATAACCCAATATCTTGGTTACCCATTTTTGTTGTTCTTCTAAAGATAGTCTTTGTTCCAAGAAGTATTTAAGACTATCATGATCTGTTTTGACCCTAAAGTGCCTACCTATTAGGTAAGGACGCCATTTCTTCAATGCATGTAGTATTTCCATCATTTCTTTCTCATAAATGGGTTTGTGTAAGTCCTTTCCCTTGAGTGGTCCACTTTCAAAAGCCACGGGCCTTCCTTCTTTCATTAGGACAACATCAATTCCATTTCCCGAGGCATCACATTCCACAATAAAGGCTTTTGTGAAGTCTGGAGTGGTCAAGACAGGAGCTTTGCACATCACCTCTTTAAGTTGTTCAAAAGCTTTAGTTGCCTCTAGATTCCATGAAAATGCATCCTTCTTAGTTAGTGTCGTTAAAGGTGTTGCTATTCTTCCATAGTGTTGAACAAACTTGCGGTAGTAACCTGTCAAACCCAAAAATCCTCTAAGATTCTTCAATGTTTTGGGAATCGGCCAGTCCATCATGGCCTTAATCTTGTTAGGATCTACCTTGACACCTTCATGAGATACAATATGACCCAAATACTCTACCTCCTTCACTCCAAAGAAACATTTGGATGGTTTGGCATATAGTTTTTTCTCCTTTAGTAGTTGTAGCACCTTGTCAACATGTCGCACATGATGTTCCCAAGTCTTTCTATAGATTAGTATATCATCAAAAAATACTAACAAAAATTTTCGAAGGAAGGGCTTGAAAATGGAATTCATCAACCCTTGGAATGTGGAAGGTGCGTTTGTAAGGCCAAAAGGCATGACCAAAAATTCATAATGGCTTCATGAGTTCGAAATGTTGTTTTTGGGATATCTTCTTCCTTCATTCTAATCTAATGATACCCTAAACAAAGATCCAACTTTGTGAAATAGATTGCTCTATGTAGTTCATCTAAAAATTCATCAATGACGAGAATGGGAAACTTATCTTTAATAGTGATCTTGTTGAGCTCTCTGTAATATAGACACATACGCCATGAGCCATCTTTCTTGAATACCATTACCACCAGTGCAAAGTAAGAACTTTGGCTAGGTCTAATAATTCCAGCCTCTAACATTTCTTCAATCATGCGCTCAATTTCACTGTTCTGTGCATAAGGGTATCTGTATGGCCTAATGTTAGGAGGAACACTCCCAGGAATTAGGTGAATATCATGATCATGATTTCGAGTGGGTGGAAGACCTTTGGGAATATCTTCAAATACTTTGGAATGTTTATCAATGATCCCTTGGAGATCTAGAGGAATAGACAGTTTAGAGGTTTGAAAATCTAGTGAGCATAGTTGTGCAATAACACCTTAATGACCCTTTTTCAATAATTTTGTCATGCCATTAGAGCTTATCACCTTACCGGGTTTCCCTGTGATACCTCTTAACTCAATTTATTTTCCTTCCAATGAAAATTTCATTAAAAGTTCTTGAAAATTAAAAGCCATTGTTCCTAATGATTGTAACCATTGGATTCCTAGTACAACATTCACACCACCATTGGGTATAGAAATCATTGGACTATTCATTACATATTCCCCCATAGTAAGTTGATCTTATTGCATTTTCTTAAGCAATTGATAGTTCCTCCATCTACAATCATTACTTGAAACTCTGGTGTTGGATATACAAAGCAATTGAGATCTTTGGCTAATTTATAGTGAATGAAATTATGAGTACTGTCAGAATCAATTAGGACTATTACCTTTTTCTTTTTGATATATCCTTCGATCTTGAGGGTTTGAGGAATGTTAATTCTAGCCAATGCATTACACAATATCGTGGGAGTCAACTCTTCAGACGAAATTGATTCTAGGTTTTCATCTTGAGATGGTTCTTGTTCTTGTTCTTGTTCTTGTTCATCTTCACAATCTATGTAGAATAATTTCTTATCACCACACTTATGTCCCTTACTGTACTTGTCACAATTAAAGCATAAACCTTTTTCTTTTCTTTCCTCCAATTTTTGAGGTGTCAACCTTGTAGGTTGAGGTGTTTTAGAATAAGGAGCATCATTCTCTCTTTAGATGTTAGGATTGGTCATTCTTGTAGCCATAACCATATTTTTACTTTCAACATTTCTTTCCACCCTAAATGCATTCTCCAGTGATTTGGGTTCCCAAAGGCGAACCTCATGTTGAATGTTATCTCTTAAAGTTCCTATGAATACATCAATCAAGTGCTCATCAGGAATATATTTTACCTTTATATTCAATCTTTGGAATTTCTCAATGTGCTATGTAATTGAACCCTTTTGCTTGAGGTTTATCAATTGGCTAAAGAAGGTATTTCTCTTTGTATCCTCATAGTGTGCTATCATTTCTTTCGTGAAAATTGTCCAAGTGACGAGTGATTTGTGATAACAAAGCCATCTATACCATACAAATCGATTGGGTTCTAAATATAAAGAAGCAATTCGTACCTTTTGTGTATGTGGCACATTATGTAGATCAAAGAATTGCTCCATCTGAAGTATCCATGTGATAGGGTCCTTACCATCAAACTTCCTCATATCAATCTTAGGAACATCGTTGGTATTCAACCCAAAGTTGGAGTTTCTCCATTCTTGATTCACCTTCCTTGTGTCATCATCATGAGTTTCATGGGATACATTTTCACTTTCAGGTGTCTTCTCTATTAAGAGATTTTTCAATACTTCCAAGATCTCCTCTTTTAAACCATCCATCTTTGCCTCCATCTTAGCTTCCATCTCTTGTAGTTCATCTTTTGTTACTGTATTCTTTTGTAAATCATTGATGTCCCTATGCATTTCTTGACCTTCATCAAGATTCCAAGTAGGATTGTCTGGAGGCTTATTTGGTGTAGAAGTTCCCTTTTTTGGTGGCATGTTGGCCAAGTATCACTTTAAACCTTGATTTTGAGGTGGTTCTGCTAGACAATCTTCCTTTTATTGTATCTAAAAAAATTTGGCCCTTATGAGTATTAAATTTTATTTTTGTAGGTATCTGATATTTCTTCTCTCCAATGCCATAGGTCTGATCAAAATTGGATGTGCCAAGTGGAATTTACAATAACTTCCCAACAACTTGTTGATTTTTGGCCTTTCCTAGAGATCTCACTTGTATAGCGTGCCCCGCACAAAATAATTGACATAAAATTCTAAAACTCATACCAAAAATACTACAGACTGTCCACTATCCAATCCAACCAGTCTCACTCAATTTGGATACTCTAGGAAGAAGTTATGATTGTTTTACCTGGAACACATTCTTGAGACTAGTCAGATACCCTATCTTCCACAAGGTGTAACTACAAATGAAAGATTACCCAGAAGCCAAACTTTTTACCACAAATACCTTACTAATTTCTCTGAATATCCTCTGAAGTTCAGGGTCTGAAACGTTACAAAAAAAAAATTTATATCACAAATTCCGTAATGACTCAGTTCAGGATGATTCTAGAACCCTATCTTGCACATGCTATATCTCTGAAAGTATAAGGCATCAGTAGTTGAAACTTTAACCAAACATACCTTGATCTGGCTACTCAATATCCTCCAAGACGTTCCTTCTGAAACATTTTAGAAAAAAAATTATAGCAAAAATGCCAAGGTGTCTCAGATGTAGCAGCGAAACCCCAAGACCTTGAGCTCTGATACCATATGTTAGGAACCAAATATCAATATAGCATAGAAAAACCTCAGAATAAGTAATCAATGCGTTGAAAAAGAGATAAATTTAGATAATAAGCCTCTTTGAGGAGGCAACCTCCTTATGCCCACGTAAATGTTCAATTCCAAGATGATTCAAAATGAAAATGTCTCCTTGGTATATATAGGAGACTAGGAGGTATAATTACAACTAATAGAATAAATCTGACCTAAATAAAATAACATTACTAATGTAATATGCCCCAATTAAGGGGTAATGAGCCACTATTTAGGGATTAACATGATAGGGGGAATGACGAGCCTCCAATGGCCATTGTAGAAGAAGAGATTCCAGCAAAGCCAATTATCGTTTCGTCAACCTCCCTTTTGTACACTTTTCCAAACCCCCATGAACCGCCAAGCACTAGCCATTATATCCCCGCTGCAGCTTGTACCTCATACAAGGCAACTTTCATGGCTCAGGAAGAAACATCGTCAGTCGACCGCCCAATGGAGACCCCCCACCTCCCTCCTCAGTTCTGGACCGGGACTCGCTCTCCACTTGTCTCCTCATGCCAATCCATTTGGAACCCATCTTTGAGATGCACAGGGATATGTAGGATCAACTACAAAGGAATACCTTGCTCAACATTTGTCTCGACATTTTGTATGATGCACTCTTGGTATCGTAGAGTCAACAACGGTGCCCAACTTGTGAGCAACCGTTTGTTTTCACTCCCAATGGTGGAACTCATGGCGGCACAGGTTTCACTGGTTCATCCAATGCTTAGTCCTCTTTATTTAACCTCCATGCACTATTTTTGCAAAAATCCTGTAGAAGTTTACATTTTCATGTTCAGAATTCTCTCCCCTTGCTCAGATAGTTTAGACATTAAAAGTTGTTGTCGCCTGCTCCGATTTCCATTTGTTTGGTGGCATAGGTGGCGTTTTTTTTCCTTGGTCCAAATAGAACATCAGATATCCACTTGTTCTGGTTTCCACTTGTTTGGAAGAACAGGTGGTAGACCTCCAGACATGGTTCCGTTATGTATGATTACAACAAAATTTTGAGGCAATAAAACTTTTTGTTTATAAAAGAAAACTATGCCTTTACTAGGTTTTCGTTGAGATTTTTTTAATTCCTCGAAATTTGTTTTCTCTACTTGAACTTGCTTTGGTAGACCTCTCAACATGAGCTTTAAGACCATTTTTAGCTAAGCGATGTTTTGGTTCATATTGCAATGTGTCTTTCACGCTATCATATAATATTCCAAATCCTTTAGAAAATGGGTCGGTTGTATGAAAAGAAGAGATGAATATTGTTTAGGTCTCAGAGATACTAAATTTCTTAGCAAGTTCTTCTTTTATCTCTGGCCTTGAAAGGTTTCCCTTTCTAGGATGGATAACATGGATTTGAAATTGTCTTTTATGTAGTTGGAGGTCATCAACAAGATGTTGAATGAAAACTATATGTCGTGTTAGTGGCTCCTCCATTGCTAAGTACGTCAATTGTTTTGAAATGTGAATATGTGTATCTAAAATATGGTCAAAACAATGTAAACATCATAGTTAGTTTTTATTTTTTTTGGAAATGCAAAAAATGTGTTTTTAAAAGCTATAGTTAAAGGAGAATAGAAAGAATACTCAAGCAAAACAATGAAGAATATGGGCAAGAATTAATGTGTAAAGATAAATATGGTGGATTGAACTTGAAATAGAGTTGAATAAATATTCATAGATTTCGTAAAAGAAAAAGAAGAAACTAATAGTGTTGGTTATGTTTATCAATATTGAGTGGTGTTAGGACCACATATTGTACTCTTTTTGCCCATACTTTTTGCTATTATTTTACCCTTCATCACCTACATTTTGACTTATACTATCATTTCACCTGATCATTCCAAGGTATACAAAGTCCTTTCTCATTATTTTATG
>ML836702.1:14126-60790 GCA_009831015.1 Picea engelmannii | reverse complement strand
CTTTCATAGATATAGTTTCTTGCTTTCATAGTTTAGAAAATAGTCTTATTTGTTGTTGTAGGATAGATAGACTTTGCTTTGATAGATTAGATAGTAGTTTGCTTGTCATAGATTAAGAATTAGTTGTTAATCTTTCTTTCTTTCAATAGAATAGATTTCCTTTCATGCATTGCATTGAGCATTTAGTCCAATTGCCTCTTAGATTTCCTTTTACGCATTAGAAATAGTTTTGCATTAAGCATTTAGTCCACTAGCCTCTTAGGCTAGATAGTTGTTCAATGAGAAGTTTTTGCTTGCAGTAGTTAGTTTCCTTTTCCTACTTGTCTTTTGCTTTAGTAGGTTAGTTAGTTGCCTTTGTTTACTTGTCTTTTTATTTAGTAGGTTAGTTAGGTGTTTTTGCTTACTTGTTTATTTGCTTTAATAGGTTAGATAGGTGCTTTTGTTTACTTGCTTATTTATTTTCTTTCATAGGGTATTTTCTCATTGAATGTAGGTTGGAAAGTTAAAATAGTTTTATTTTGTCATTTTCTTATTATGCTTAGTAGTTTGCTTTTTCTTATTCTTAAGCTAGTTTTCTTTACATAGAGTTTTCATTTTCTTTGTTAGGAACTATCCATCGACCCTTGGCCCAAAAGTACTTAGGTTACCTAGTTTGAATTTGCTTAGTAGGATATTCTCATTAGATAAGCTTTGCTTGAGTATATTATCCTTAGATAGTTGGCTTCCTTAGTTAGACCATACTCCTACCAGCCTTCTACCTTTGGCATATATTTTGCTACAACTCTAAGTTTACTTACCCCAGGTTGACAATTTAATTAAGGGTTTTTACTGTGTTTTTAGTGCATATAGAACACCCATCAAGGATATAAACCAAAGGTATGGTTCAAAAGTATAGCCCAACATTTATTTGTGATATGACCTAGGAAAAACCATAAGGAAAAAATCAAAAGAAAATATTAAAGAAGACTAAGGATAAAAAATAAAAACCTAAGGCTAAATTTGACCGACAACAACTCATGTGACCCTTAATGATTTCATGTGATAACATAGAGGAACCCTCATTATTTACAATCACACTCACCTGGGAGTCCTTTAGGGATGATATTAAGGAACAATACTACCATGTTGGAAGTTATGACGAAATGTATACAAGATGGACCACACTCCGGTAGGAAAGGGACCAAACAGTGCCATAGTTCACAAATATATTCCATATCATGCACACCAAGCTGGGTATCAAATATTTTGAGCGGAATATGGTGCTCAAGTACCATGGCAGTCTACATAGACACATCCAAACAAAGAGTTTCTAGACATCTCTTCTTGGGTGCAGCCTATCGATATGCAATCAAAATCGAGAAGAAGCTTAAACAAAAGACACGACAGTTTGGGTCTCGGAACCCCTCACAGTAGAAGCAAAGAAAGAGTAGCTTGAACCCACAGAGCAAAGGGAAGATAAAATATAGACAACCTCAGGACAACCAATCTAAGATGTAAACAAAGAAGGACAATGGAAAGACAAAGAAAGACACTGGGAAGTGGTGCGAATTCCATAAGAACCCTTGGCATAACATTGTTGATTGCCTCTCAAAGCAGTCATTGGTGATTGAGGTGAAATCCTATGAATCAGATGCAGGTTCCAACTCTGAATTCATAACTAGGAAATAGGAGATGGATTATTGACACGGAACCTAGTGCCACCATTGCTACAACTAAGATCCAACCCGATGAACCTGACGAGCTAGAGGAAGACAAACACCTCTTTCGTTCAGAGATGTGGGTGAAGGGTACTCTACTGCACTTCATCATTGATAGTTTTAGCCAAAAGAACCTCATCATAGCATAGGTTTTCCAGTGGCTAGTCCTACCAACAATGCCACACCCACAACCATACACCATCGGATGGCTCCACTAAGGAAGTGATCTTTGCGTCAACCAAAATTTCCACATGTCCTACACAATCATGCCCTTCAAAGTTGAGGTATTGTGTAATGTCACTCCTCTTGAAGTTTGTGATGTTATTTTGGGCCAACCTTGTTTATGGAAACATCATGTTGTATATGAGTCTAGGCCGTGTAGTGTTATTATTACTTTGGACAAGAAATTGTACATGATACCTGAGGTAGTTCGACCTATTTCCATTTCCTTGATCTCTGCAAAGTAATGCAGGAAGGTCATCTCTTAGACCATGAAGTTTGTCTTCTCCATGATTCACTCTCAAAGTGAGTGGAAGGTTGCAACCACATCCATGGCATCTTTGGTCAATATCTCCACACAACAGAAGTAAGTGATAAGGTTGTGGAAGAATACAAATACATATTCTCCTCACCCATTGGGGTACCTTTGCACTGTCAAGTCAAGCATTCAATCGATTGACCCTTGATGCATCGCTACCCAATGGGGCAGTCTATCACTACTCTTTTTTATAAAATGAGGAGATCAAGCGTTAGATCCAAGAAATTCTCCAAAATGGGCACATATGACCCATTTCATCATCGTGTGGAATCCCAATCGTGCTTGTGTAGAAGAAAGACATGACCTGGAGATTATGCATTGAATACAGAGCCCTATATAAAATCACAGTCAGGAACCAGTACCTGATTCCCCAAATAGACGATCTCCTTGACCAGCTCAAGGGGGACAAATACTTCAGTAATATTGATCCGAAGTGTGGATGCCATCAAGTCTCAATAGAGAAGACATATGTATGTAAAAATGCCTTCAAGTCCAAAGAAGGTCTTTTTGAATGGTTGGTCATGCCCTTTGGTTTGACGAATTCCCCAACAACTTTCATGAGGATGATGGACAATATATTGTGGCCCTTCACCAATTATTTTTTGGTGGTGTATATGGATGACATCCTTATCTATAGGAAGAATTGGGTGGAAACACTTGCAACATATTTAGCAGGTTTTGCACACTCTGCGGTAGCACAAGCTATATGCAAATTTGGAAAAAAAAACGCATTTAACATGGACAGGGTCAACTAACTAGGATACATTGTTTATGAGCATGGGGTGCATGTGGATCTAGCCAATATCTGGGTCATTCATGACTGGATAGCCCTAACCACACTCACTGAGCTTCAAATATTTTTAGGCCTTGCCAATTTCTATCGTAGGTTCATGTTGGGATCCTTCCATATTCCATGGGCCCTCAATCAAGTAATCAGGGGTGGTGGTAAGGAAAATTTCATGTGGGGCCTATCACAACAACAAGCACTAGATGGTTTGAAACATCGCTTGTTCTCAACACTAATTTTCTAATTACCTGACCTGCAACAACCCTTTGAGATCAAGACAGATGCTTCAGAGTATGTTATGGGTGCAGTTCTCACTCATCACAGTCACCCCATGGAATATCATAGTGAGACACTATCATATGTTGTCCATAAATACGCTACTTACAACAAAGAAATGTACTTCATTATGCAAGCCTTCCACCAATGGAGGCATTACATTCTCGGGAAGGAGATAATCATCCACACCGATCATAAGCCACTGCAGTTCATGTAGACACAAAGAAAATTGTAGAATGACCGCTATCAGAAGTGGTCCACATACTTGCAACACTTCCATATCAACATCAAGTATAAGACATGAAGCACCAACTATGTCATTGATTATCTCAGTCGCCCCCAGTTACAACACTCACCATGGTGATAAAATCTTGTGGCCACGAAACCTCCATATGGCCCCAACTCTATGAGAGAGATCTTGACTTCA
This sequence comes from Picea engelmannii, assembly GCA_009831015.1. NCBI lineage: Eukaryota > Viridiplantae > Streptophyta > Pinopsida > Pinales > Pinaceae > Picea > Picea engelmannii. The sequence goes on along the minus strand of ML836702.1, from coordinate 57,065 downwards.
CCACCACCTACTAAACACTAGGCACAAACATAGTTGTCACTAATTTCCATCTTCAGGTCAAGTTTTTGTGCCATATGGACCATCTCTACATTCCATCAAGTGAGCAAGTGAAACTAATTTTGGAATCCCACTACAGTTAGGTGGCATGACACTTCAGCATAGAAAAGACATTGGAGGTGATGCAACAACATTTCTATTGGCCAAAACTTCAATAGGATGTCAAAAAGTATATCATTTCCTATACTACCTGCGCCATTTCCAAGCCAACCATTAAGAAACAAGTCATGCACACCCTTTTTAATGTTCCTGAAAGGCCCTAGGAATCCATCTTGATGGACTACATGTCGGGCCTTCCATCAACCAAGTAGGGAAATGACTGTGTTTTTATGGTGGTTGATCATTTTTCTAAAATGGGGATTCTAGTCACATGCAAGAAGAGCATCACAACATAGGCCACTGCCAAGATCTTCTTCAAACTAGTGTGGGTACATTTTGGGATACCACAAACCATCATCTCATATTGGGACAATTGGTTCCTCAACACATTTTGGTCGAGCCTCTGGTCACTACTCAACACCAAGCTCACCAAATCCACTTCCTTCCACCTCCATATGGATGGCCAAACCGAGGTAGTCAACCAGATGATTGTGCATATCCTGCACATGTACAATTCCAAGAATCCCCGCACATGGGATGAGAGTCTTCCCTATGTTCAACACAACTACAACATAGCCATACATATCTCAACTAACCACAACCCTTTTAGGTGGGGCTGGGATTTCAACCATTGGGTCCCATGGATGTTGCACTACCCCTTATGGACACCTAGGAAGACTCGTCCCATGCTCAAACTAAAGCCGAAAAAGATATTCAGTTCATTGATCGGATCCAACACATCCTCCAATAGGTTTAGTATATTTTACAGAAGTCCAATGCCAAGTATAAGCGACGCCTTGATCAACACCAGGTGCCACACAAGTTTTAGGTGGGAGATAAAGTTTGGTTGCACTTACAGAAAGAACACCTGACGAGGCACCATCAGAAGATTCGTCCACTCTACTATGAAACTTACACAAACACCAAAGTCATGGGTGACAATTATTTTGAGCTCAACATTCCCCCCTTCCTTGGCTTGCACCCAGTCTTTAATGTACACCTCCTTCGGCCATATTTTCCAACATTATTGGACACCTCAGAGATAACATAATACTTTACACCAATAGATCTTAACCCTGAATTCATGGAATAGGAATCCAATGATAATATCATGGAAACATGGGTCAAGGGTGCTTTCCAATAGAGGATCCAATTTTATTGGGTTGTCAAAGCAAGGCAACTCTTGCACCAAGGCAAGTGGCTCACCCGCGGCAAAAATTTCACAGGAATTTCCTCATCTAATGGGGTAAATCAACGCAATGGAGACCATTTATTCCTAAGGAGGGAGGATTGATCTAGGTGGATATTGGTGGCCACCCACCTATTCTAACTTGCTCATATGTGGTTTTCATTTTGACAATTATTTTCCTAGCTTTTTGGGTCTTGAACTTCCGAGATTGTTTTGAGGCCCTAAACAACATTTTTTGGGCCCACCACAGTCACACTGTAGACAAAGAAAAAGTGTGATGGAATAATGTGTAGTCCTCAGATATACCTTTCCAATGGGATATTGTGCTCCTAAAACATATATCGTATGCAAAAGTTACGACCCCAGGAAATTGATGTACCAACTTATCCCAACGGGGCCCACATGACCTTTTGCACTTCATATCCTAGGGTTAGGTTTTTGGATGTCTAGGGTTTTGAAATTCATGTTTGATGTAAAAAGGATTTTGGAGCCTCATTTTAGTCATATTCTTGTGAATGATCGCAACCATCATATCTCTTCTCATAGATAAGCCACTACCATTCTAGCAAGCTTGTTTCAGTCTACATTTTACTATTTCAATATATTTCTTTATTAATAGAACCCAAGTTTTACTGTATCTTTGTTATTGTTCATTGTATCTATGTTTTAATAATATATATCTATATTCATTTCTTTCTTCTCATAAAATTGAGATCATAATTTATGTGTTACAACTACTTTACCCATAATTAACTTCTCGTTGCAACCACTTTGACTAGCAAACTTCTTGAAGACTTTCTAGAGGCTTCTAGAATAATTGACTTCTTATCGACCTTATAGAAGTTTCTATATTATTCTTGAGGGTCCTCCAATATTTACAAAGCCATATCTCCTCAATCATAAGGATCCATGTGACATACCACCTATCATTGAAAATGACATGACGTGTATTATCCATCTATGATAGTCTTAGTTGCAAATAAATTGACCTTCATGTCTTTATTACTCGATCAATTGTGGGTTCCATGACCATACCATTGGGGATACCATAATTTATTCAAGGGTTGACATCAATGAAAACCAACTCGATCTTTCAACAATCCCCCCCTTTGGCATTGATGGAAACACTCAGATGTAATGTTGATGGCATGGAAACACTTATTCTCATGATACCCTTGTGACCATCGCTCCTTATGTGATCATGCATCTATTCTTTCTCTCCATTTCCATGCCTCTCTCTCTCCCCCTTTGACATCAATGGTGAAGGGTAACTTCCATTTGGGGCTACTACCCCTATCTGAATTGTCTTGTAGGATGCTCCCTTGTCTGCATTGTCCTTTGAGTTGCTCCCCCTATCTACAAGCTTCAAATATTTCTACTCTCCTTTTTCTCTTTATGGTGCTTCCTCATGTAAATCCATGACATATATGAAAATCATTTAAATATTCATTGTGGGATAGAAACTACTCCAATTTTATGTTGAATATACTCAAAGGTCACCCTCGGAAGAGGTTTGGTGAAGATATCTACAATTTTCTCTTTTGTCCCAATATACTCGACCCTGATGTTCTTCTCTGCAATATGTTCCTGTAGAAAGTGAAACTTAATCGGAATATGTTTTGTTTTGGAGTGCATCAGTAGATTCTTTGAGATGTTGATGGCGCTGGTGTTATCACAAAATATCATAATGGGATCATCATATTCAAACTGTATATCCTTCAAAGTTTGTTTCATCCATAGAACCTGAGTACAACATGTTGTTTCTACAATATACTTTTCTTCTACTGTAGACAAATATATTGATGATTGTTTATTTCTCAACCGTGATACCAGATGCTCACCCAATTAGAAAGTTTCTCCACTTGTACTTCTTATATCATCAATGCAACCTTCCTAATATGCATCTGTATAGGAAAAAATAGATAGATCATTCCCTTTTGGATACCATAATCCAAACTCTTTTGTACCTTTGAGATATCTGAATATCCTATTCACTTCCATAGCATGTGATTCCTTTGGTGTTGCTTGAAACCTTGCAACCTTTCCAATTTCTTGCATCACATCCAGTCTAGAAGTTGTTACATAGAGTAATTTGTCAATCATTTATCTGTATTGTATCTGGTCCACATCCTTAGAATCATCGTCCTTACTTAACTTTCAATTGTTCTGCATAGGAGTATTGACTGGTTTTCAATATTCCATTCCAAACCTTTTTAGCATTTCTATGATATACTTGGTCTGAGAGATGAAGATACCTTTGTTTATATGACATATCTATAGTCCCAAAAAGAAAAACAACTCTCCAAGGAATGACATCTAGAACTCATTCTACATGTCTTTGGAAAATTTCTAACTCATCATGTCATGATCACTTCCAAAAATAATATCATCAACATACACCTCAATTATCAGGATATTATCTTAATTTACCTTTATATGGATATTGTTGTCTTCATTTCCTTTCCTGAACCCTTGCTATTGTAAGTATGTGTCCAATATTGAATACCATGCTATGGGGGCTTATTTGATACCATATAGTTCCTTCTTCAACCTACAAACAAAAATTTCCTTTTATGACAATTGAAATCCTTCTGGTTGCTCAATGTGTACTTCTTTTTCTAACTCTCCATTTATAAAGGATGAATTTACATCCATCTAATACACCTTGATATTTTTTGGAACATACATAAGCTATAATCAACTTGATTGCTTCCATTATGGAAATTGGGGAAAATGTCTCTTCAAAGTATATACCTTCAACCTAAGCGTATCCTTTACATACCAATATTTGTTACTAGTAACCTATCCATCCTTCTTCAATTTGTTTATGAAGACCCACTTTGTACCAATCACATTTTTGTTCTACATAGTTGGAACAAGTTCCCATGTATCATTCTTCTCTATCTGGTCAATTCTTCATTCATAGCTTTGATTCAACATTCATCCTTCCTGGCTTATTCAAAACTACTTGGCTCAATTATGGATAACAGTGTTAGGTGTTGTTGTTTTGGTGAATGTATTCTTCTTTGGGTTTCAACTAATGCATCTTTATTCCCAATGATCTGTTCAGGTGGATGATTTTTATGAACTTGTCTGCTAGGTGTATTTGGAGGTGCTTGAAGATCTTTCTGCTCTTTCTCTTACTGTAACTGCTCTTCTTCTCCATCTACTTATTCTTCTTTCAAATATTCTTTGTGATCCTATTCCACTGAATCCTTACTTCCTTATTTTTTCCTCCATCCATTTGTTTCATCAATCATCACATTGATGCTTTCCGCTATTCTGTTGAGTCTTAGATTGAAGAATTTGTATGCTTTTATTTTTCTTGAGTACCTAACCAGTATGCCTTTATCAACTTGAGAGTAAAATTTTCCAATACTACTATCTTCTCTTTTGATATAATATTTTCTTCCAAACACTTTGAAATGAATCACATTTGTTGGTGTTCATTTCCATAGCTTGTAGGGAGTTTATCACTATTATTTCTGAGCATTCCTTTGTTCTGAATATGAAATGTTGTATGTACTATTTGTACCCAAAAGATGTTCTTCAACTTGCAATATTTCAACACGGTTTTGGAAATTTCTTGTACTGTTCTATTTTTCCTTTCGAAAAATCCATTTTGTTGAGGTGTTATGGCTGCTTAGAACTATCTCTTTATCCCATGTTTTCTACATAAATCTATGAATTCCCTTGATGTAAACTCTCCTCCATTGTTTGATCTCAAACACTTTATTTTTTATTCAGCCTCAGTCTCAACCATTTCCTTGTATATATTGAAGTGTTCAAATGCCTCTAACTTCTTCCTGAGAAAGAAAAATGCAATGATCCTTGTGTAGTCATCAACCAATAACATAAAGTAATGTTCTCCATTCAATACTTTTGTTATTTCTGGTCCACATAGATCTATATGTACAATCTCTAGTGGTTTTTTTGTAGAGTACTCCTTTGATTTGAACTTGGTCCTGGCTTGTTTTCCCTATAGACAATGCTTTCATAGAGGATTTGTTGTCTTCGAGATCTCATGAATTTCTCTTATAGCTTCATTTCTTCAGATTTTGATGATATTATCAAAGTTTGTATGACCAATTATTTTTTTCCAAAACCAACTTTCATCATCCTTTCCTAGGATACATCTTTCCTTTCCAATTTCATTTAGTACATATATGTTGCTTGGAGTTCTTACATTGTAGCCACCAAATTTCCCGATCCTTCTTTCCTTATCTCACATTTATTTGAGTAAAACATAAGTACATGTCCTTGATCACACATTTGAATTACACTTAGAATATTGTGCTTCATGTCTTTGACTAGTATAACATTTTCTGCCCTAGCATCCTTGCTTCCAATCTTGTTTGTGCCTCTTCCTATAATTTTGGTTGAGTTGTCATTCCTAAATGAAACTGATCCATCTCTTTCTTTATTCAATGTTAGAAACATGTCCTTATCACCTGTCATATGCTTTGATTAGTCACTGTCAACATACCATCCATGTTTCTTTTGTTGACCTTGTAAGGAAAGAATGCATTCTTCAGTGTTGAATTGGTCCTACTTCCTTATCCATATCCTTTGTGGTTATTGTCTATGATTGTTGATATTATATTGTAATTGTCTAGGAGGAATAATCAATCTACAGTATTTGGCCATGTGTCCAAATGTTTTTCACTTGTAGCATTCTACTTCAACACTCAAGGATTCAAATATGTTGCAGCTTCTGCTCCATGCTTCATGAGACCTTTTTGGATAACCATTTCTTGTGTAGTCATCATAGTTTCCTCTGTTCTTGGTATTGGATCTACAATTCACAACTTTGTGCCCAAAATTATTACATGAATAACATAAACCAAGAAATATAGTTTGATACTTGGGGGTGGAATATATTATGAATGGCGCTGCTCTTATGAATCCTTCTTCTTCTTTGGGTCTCTCTATTGTTGGTTGTTGTTGATTATGAATTCTAAATATTCTAGGTGGTGTAGTGTCTTTGTGATCTTCTTCTTGGTTCCTCTAACCTTATTCCTTCCTGGGAGAGCCTCTAACTGTTTTAGCATAGCTTCTTTGTTCTATTGTCTTGGATCTTGAGCCTTTCTTTGTCTAGTTATATCCTAGTCTGGATTTGTCATAGTATGGCCTCTGACTGCTAATTATATAATCCAATACTTTAGTGTTTTTCTGCTACATGTCCTTCTTCTGAAGATATTTTCTTAGAGTGATTATTTGTACTACCAAGCCTTTGATCATTTTGTCATTTTCATATAACTTACCTATGAGTGATTCTTTAATTATTTTGTCTTATTCTACTTGCATTTTTAACTTTGCGATCATCTTCTTGACTTCTTCGGAGTTGGCATTTTGAGATCCTTCTTTCCCTTTTAGTTCTTCCTTGAGTGAATTGATTTTATTTCTTTCAATCCTTATCTCTTCTAGGGAACTGATTAATTATGCTCTGAGATCGAATTCTCCTTCTTCTTCGAAAGCTTATACCTCCATGAAGAGTATTGTTGGCCCTTGACAAAGTTTTGAGGAACACTTGGTCATAATTGACCGTTTTTGGACTTCGACACCCTGTCAAAGATGGAGTGCCAGCAAAATCACAGATCACGGGATCTCGGTCCACTTTTGGACCTCTTTTAGGGTTTTGGGTTAATGTAATGGGAAAGGGATTTCAGCCCGTGGGTTTACCCACACTTAGGCGCACTTTTGTAATATATAAATAGAAATATAGGCAATGTAAGAAGTAGTAGATGTGATTTCTTAGTGAAATTTGTGGTGCATCTATGTGATGTTGACTAAGTGATCTGTGTGAACTGTGTAAGGCTAGCAAGGCTAAGTGCCATTTACTGTGTGATTGATATTGTAATGCAAGGATGAAGGATCTAGAGAGCTATGCAGATCCTCTGTCCTCTGCAAAGAAGGGTTTTGAGTGGCTCTGTGTTGTAACCGATTGAAGACACTAACAAAGAAGAGAATTGGTGTACGTAGCCCCAGGGTAGGGGTGAACCATGTAAATCTATGTGTGATGCTTTGTGCTTCGGCTTGATGTGTTTATTTCTTCGTCTACAGAGTGCCTTGATATATTTAGATAAATCTATTAACTCTTTGTGCTTCCTAGATGTATGTCAATAGTGGGATATGACATGTGTGAGAATGCTTAGTGTTGAACTACTAGATATGATATGATTTTCTATGGTTAAGTGCTGAAAAAATGTACATCTGAGTATTCACCGTGAAGCTCTGTGCCATCGGTGAAGTATAACGAGGGTTAAATATGGATGAATGATCTATGCTAAGTGCCCTGTAAGGATAGAATCACAGATCTGTGTCCCAACTAAGGTTGCAGACACCTAAGTCTTGCAACCACCCTTGCCTCTACCCTGGGTGAGACTTCACCTGCTTTGTAGGTGTTGCTGAAAGGGCTGGTAGTTAGGGCTTTGTTGGTACGCTCTTGAGCGTTGAACCCTGGGTATGCCCCTGTGCCAACAAATGGTTTTGTTACCAGGACCTGAAACTATGATTGTTGGGAACTGAGGAAGAAGAAACTTTGTGCAAAAGAAAGCTCTGTGCGTAGATCTATCACCCTAGTGCCCAACTTTTTACTCAACCTGTGAAGTTGTGTGCTAGGAATAAGGTCAGATCTGAGGAAAGGAAGATCAGATCTAAATAAAAGAAGCAAGATCTGAATGTTCTCTGCTCTCAGAAAAGTCCATGTGGGAATTTTTGAAAGAAAGAGGTCAGATCTACAGAAAAGAGGTAAGATATGTAATCCCTGTGCTCTAACAAAGGTAAGAATAGTTAAAATTTATTAGATATGTAAGCTTTCTGCTCTGTAGAAGTAAGATAAGTGAATTTTTTGTTTCTAGAGCATGGATCTAGGTATGTTTGATAGATTCGGTCCTATGTTAAAACCTGAGACATTAATAGAAGAAATAAAGTTTGATATGAATAGATCTGATAAGCATAATGATAGATATGTTATACCTATGCATAGAAAGAATGTTTGGAGTAGAAAATGGATGCAGGATCCTAGAAGAAATTTTTTTCAGGCTAACTACCATGATCCTGGTGTGCAGTACATAAGAAGTTGGGGATCATTTAAGAGAAAGAGAGGATTGAACCTATGTTACGGTTGCAGAAAACTAGGCCATCTAGCTAAGGATTTCCCGGGTGGAAAACTCAGTTGTCTTTGTTGCAAAGCTTTGGACCATGAAGTATTAGATTTCCCTAGAATGATTTCTAAGATTGAAAGAATGAATCTGCATGAAGAACACCCTAGGACAACCCCAGAAATAGCAGAACCCTAGAAAGAATCAGAGAAAGTATTAATACAGATGAAAGAAACCCTGAAGGAACATAAAGATGTCCGCCTACCAGAGATCTTCAAAGAAAAGGAACAAATCGAACCAAGACTAGGGGACTTCAACATTGACTGTATTCTTGATGAAGAAACACAAGTGAACATTATGCTAGAAAGAACCTGGGAATTTATAGGGAAGCCTACCATGATTCCTTCACTGGGAGGAATAGGACTATTTAGAGGAAAAATGGTGATGTTATGTGTAAAAATCCCTCAAATACCTATGACAGTCAATGGAACTTCGACAGAAGAAGATTTTGAGATTATCAAATTTATTGAGGACGACACCCCGTTCACTATGTTACTTGGAAAACCTTGGATTACGAGAGATCAAGATAGAAAGAAGGAAGAAGAAAAGGTATTGCAACAACAGAGACAAGAGCTAAAATATTTAGTGACCAGAAGGATTTCACAGTTGATTGAGGAACAAGAGAATACATCAAATCTATTTGGCACTAGAAGCTCAGATGTCAAAAAATTAGAGGACTCATAGAAGATTGGAGCATCTATACCAGATACAGACGAAGTAGTTCTCCTGCGTCTTGGGAAAGAACCTCAACAGTGCGAAATGACTATGCTCAAGGAAAATAAGAACCAGATCGAGAAACAAACTACCAAGACGAAGCTAACAGGGAAGAAGGCTAGAAAGCTAAGTAGAAAGAGAGCTCACATCGACAGGCTATAGAGGGTTCCAGAGGGAATCTCTCCGAAATAAACTTTGCACAATTTGAGCCTCGTCAGGATAATAGAACAACGACATGGGTCACTTCACTATGGCGAAGAAATATAGTCGTTGGAGGCCGATATAACCGTTCGAATTTCGCCCCGAACAGATCGAAAAACATTGATGGCTCATCATCAGACCATTAGACCACACCATAACGGATAGAACTAGAGTTAAGGAAGCCCCATACCTATTGCAAACAATATGTTACAAATTTACTTACTTAATCCATTGTGCCATGCACGGAAGACACTTTTGCTAATCATGAATTTCAATCCGCATACTACCTAAATTGTGAACCGTGATTACTTCGCCCTTACTCTCTACCTTACTACAGTATCTACGTTACTTTGAGAACCCGATCTATTGATCTTGAGTGTATATGTCTAACAAATTTAGTGCAGTTGAAGAATCTGTAAGAGAGGTACTCACTAGCCTTAGAGCCGAAAGAGCCATGTCGGAGCAGGGATTGTCTATAGGTTTACAGGTATCATCGATGAGAGGAGTGCAAGCCTCCGCATTGACTGCTCGAGCAAGAACATCCTGAGCCGACGCAGAAAGAAGAACCAAACACAAGGACAATATGGACAACGAAAAGTTGGTTCCATACATCCTACCTACTTACATACCACCTCTGAGCGGTGTGATCAACAGAGATAGTGTGTCTAGAGAATTTGAGTACACTCTAGTCACGGCGTACCTACCGAAAGGAGTACATGCAGTTCGTGCAGATCACGACAAAATCGCAACCTTGAAGTTTAGTGACTTCAACTTGGGGGATCGTAAAGTCTACAACACACTTTCCCCATAAAATTACCTAACTAGAACCAAGAGCAATAATTCAAATATCGTCCCTCAGCAATGGACGATGAACTTCGTATGGTCTACTCTACTTAAGGTTATGAAGATACCGCACTTTGGCAGACACCAGGAGGTGAATGCTTGTGTGAAACTGCTACTGGCAAGTTACCATGGAGGATACTTATGGTTGAACCATCGCATAACAGTTGATCCAACGCTAATCAACCGGATCATCGGGCTTAGCATGCAAGGCCCTGATCCCCATGATTACTATCCTGGAAAGACCACAGATCGCACTCTTGCTCAGAATATCAAATAATCCTATGGAGATGTTGAGAAAGGTGCACGAGGCTACAAGGTAGCTTCTATTTAAAGTGGCGTAGTGCACCTCGCCTGTCAACTGATCACAGGGAAGTTGGTACGCAAGAATCGACCCACACAAGTATCTGGCTTTGTATTCAACCTTGCAGGAAAATGCACAGATGGACTATAGATGAACTGGGTGAAGTACTTGGTGAATCAACTAGAGATTAATTGCAGAGAAGCCCAAGATCAGGGGCATGGATTTCATTTTAGCTGGCTCTTGATACTTATAGCTTTCGTTACACGGGAGATACTGGAAGATGAAACCTTCCCCGACATTGACCCCTTTGAACTACTGGCTGCGAAGTTCAGTACCTTGTGGTACTCAAATGACATGAATAAGCAGTGGAAATCCAATTCTGTATTTCATACCTACTACACCCAGTTGAAGCTCGCCATCCAATTCGAGCCTCGTATGACCCCGAATACTTTATAGAGGTTTCGACCTTTGATAAAGTTCAATGCAGACCACCATTTTATATATCTGATAGCACGTGTTGATGAGAACAAGGAACAACTTAAGTCTTATTACAAGCTGACAGAAGAAGACGAAGTTAAGAATGAAAAACCCCTATTGTGTGTGTGTACATGTGAAAATATAAATTATGTAGTGGTTGTAAATAAATATAAATATTGACTAACAACCAACGTTTTTCCTTTTGCACATAAGCAGAAGATCAACCGTGGGAAAATATCAACGCATAGTATGGTGACTCACCATGAAGTGGGAGAAGGCTCCCACAATAGAGACGAAGATTCTGACGAAAGGAAGGCAACAGGGACCCCTCCAGATCTAGCCGAGACTGTGAGGAGTCTCATGGTCGAATTACAAAGCTGCAAGGTTGACAATGAAAGGATGATGAAAGAACAAGAAAAGCAAATAGAAATTAATGCAGTTTTACTGCAAAGTTTATCTGATATACAAAGACAAATGCAGCATGAACCTGAAACTCAGAAACATGGTCATATCAGTGGCCACATTGAGAGGAGCACCTCGAAAAAGGTCCACCCTAGAGGTAAAGGACCAGTGTCGAGTGATTCCTCTGAGAAGGAAGATGGCGATTCAGAAGGCTCTTCTAGAAGCAGAACCAGTTCCTATTCCTGAAAGAAATAGAAGAAGCAAAATCCTTCCAAAGGTCAAAAATTTGAAGAATTTAGAAAGGCCAAACCACCCTCCTTCGATGGAGAAATCAAGAAGGGAGAGGAAGCAGAGGCCTGGCTACTTGGACTAAAGAAGTATTTCAGAGTCCATGACTTTTCAGAAAATATGAAGGCCCGAGTGGCCACCTTCAACTTGAACGAAAAGGATTCCATATGGTGGGAAGACCTTAAGAATGTGAAATGGGTTCACGAAGAGGACCTGTCTTGGGAATGGTTTGAGAAATACTTCTGAAAGAAGTATCTGTCAGAAAAATATTTCGACGAAAATACTAAAGAGTTTTATGAACTCAAACTGGGACAACTTACTATAGAAGAATATGTCAACAAATTCCTTGATTTGTTGAGGTATGTACCCTATATCAAGGTGAAAAAGGAAAAGGTGCAACACTTCATCAATGGACTACCTAAGGACTATCGGAATAGAATTGAATTTGATGAGCCAAAGACTCTAGAAGACACTATTCGAAAGGAAACCTATTGCCATGAACAGTTTGGGTATCTAACAGAACCTCGCGAAGGATGGAAACAGAAGAATAGTTCAAGATTTCAGAAAAGGGGAATTAAATCCCCAGGATTTAAGAACTATAAGAAGAACCCAAGAATGAGCTTTCCAGCCCAGAGTATGCACCAGCAGAATTTTCCCTCCTTGAGTAGAAATAAAACTTCTGGACCCATATCAGTGAAGACTGATAACCCAAAGAGAGAACCTTTAAAATGTTGGGGTTGCGGGGAAGAACATCTATTGAGAGACTGTCCACACAGACAACAGAATAGTCGGAGGATTTATAACATCCAAGAAGCTACTACCGTCAATGATGTGTCCAGGAGTGTGCCACAAATTTATGTAGCCTTGGATAATAACCAAGCTGACCACCAAGCTTCAGTAGTGGAAATAGAAGGTATGATTTCCAACCATCTAGTGTCTGTTTTGATTGACCCTGGTTCAAATTTGAGTTATATAGCCCCTAAAGTTGTTGATAAGTGTAAACTACAGCCACAAAAACATACCAAGCCATGGTTGGTATAGTTAGCCACTAGCACCAGAAGAAGGGTAGAAGAGGTTATACCAGCCTCCCAATTGATGTTGGTTAGATTTCCCACCCAAACAAACCTTAACTTATTACCCCTAGGATCGTATGATTTGTTGATTGGTATGGACTCGCTAGCCACTCATAAATCCAGATTGGACTGTTACCATAAAACCTTAGAATGTGTAAGTAAAGAAAGGAAAAAGATAACCCTTCAAGGGATCCGAAAACCTGTCTCAGTGAGACAAATATCAGCTCTACAAATGAGAAAGTATTTTCGAAAGGGATGTCCCCTATATGCAATACAGGTGTTTAAAACAATCAAAGGTGACAAATCAAGCCTTGACGATCACCCTATCCTGAGAGAATACATAGATGTGTTTCCAGAAGAGGTACCGGGTTTACCTCCGAGAAGGGACATAGACTTCTCGATAGAACTTGCACCAGGAGCGGTGCTGGTGTCTAGGACACCCTACTAGATGAGCACACCCGAGTTAGTTGAACTCAAGATGCAATTAAAAGAAATGATGGATAAAGACTATATTCAACCCAGCGTGTCTTCATGGGGAGCACCAATCTTGTTCTTGAAAAAGAAGGACGGTACCCTTAGACTATGTATAGATTATAGGCAACTCAATAAGGTAACTATAAAGAACAAGTACCCCTTGCCCAAGATCAATGATATGTTCAATCAATTGGGGGGTGCATCTATTTTCTCAAAGATTGATTTGAGGTCGGGATACCATCAAGTCTGAATCAAGGGTGAATACATCCATAAAACTGCCTTCCGAATGAGGTATGGCCACTATGAGTTTTTGGTAGTGCCATTTAGGTTGACCAATGCCCCTGCCACTTTTATGTGCTTGATGAACAATGTACTCAGCAAGTTCCTGGACAAATTTGTGCTTTTTTTATTGACGATAAATTAATTTACTCCAAGAACATAAAAGAACATGAAGAGCATCTTAGACTTGTGTTGCAAGTGCTAAGAGAACATCATCTCTATGCCAAATTCAGCAAATGTGAATTATTCCATAAGCAAATACATTACTTAGGCCATGTTCTCTCCAAAGAAGGAGTAGCGATAGACCCTGACAAAATCAGGTCTATCATGGAATGGCCTACCCCAAAGGATGTTTCAGACATTAGATCCTTTATGGGATTAGCAGGATACTATAGGAGATTTATAAAAGGATTCTCCAAGATTGGTTGTCCAATCACTGCCCTCCAGAAGAAGGGGACAAAATTCCTGTGGACATAGAAATGTGAAGAAATATTTCAAACCCTGAAACATCTACTGACCCATGCACCCATGCTAAAGATCATCAATCCAGAAGATGACTTCCTCATGTGCACAGATACCTGTAAGGAAGGGCTCGGAAGAGTCCTTATGCAGAAAGGAAGTGTGATCTGCTATGAATCCCAAAAATTGAACAAGCATGAAGTCAACTATGTGACCCATGATCTAGAACTGGCTGCCATAGTGCATGCCTTGAAAATGTGGAGGCATTACCTCCTGGGAAGAAAATTTGTACTTATGACAGATCACTGTGGATTTCAATACTTGTTTGATCAACCAAAGCTCAATGCTAGACGAGCTAGGTGGATGGCCTTCCTTAGCGAGTTTGATTTCGAAATCAAACACATTAAAGGAAAGGAAAACAGGGTGGCCGATGCCCTTAGCAGAAGTATGAAAACAATTCACCTGGCAGCGGTGAGCACCTGCGAGATAGATGTCAAGGAAAAATTCAGAAATGCATAAGAAACAGATCCCTTCGTCCAGACCGTGATGATGTACCTACAACAAGAACCTGCCGAAGTAAAATATGAAGGCTATCAGATGACCAAAGGAGGTCTACTCACCTACAGAAGTAGATTTATATCCCAGAGTCTGACGACTTGAAGAGGTTCATTATGGATGAACTACATAAAATACCCTATACTGGTCATCCAGGATACCAGAAGATGATCACTTCCACCAGAAAACATTTTTATTGGCTTGGATTGAAGAAAGACATAGCTGAGTACTTAGCCAAATGCATAGAGTGCCAACAGGTTAAAGTATAACATCGACACCCAGCAGGATTATTACAACCTTTACAAATCCCAGAATGGAAATGGGAAACCATCTCCATGGATTTCATTACTGGATTACCAACATCAACCAAACAGAATGACACCATTTTGGTGGTGGTGGATAAATTGAGCAATTCTGCTCACTTCATCCCCATCAAGTCAACCTACAAGGCAATCGTTATCGCCCAGGTATTCATGAAAGAGATATTCAGACTGCATGGTATGTCGAAGGAGATCGTGTCTGACAGAGACATGAAATTTACTTCCAACTTTTGGAAATCATTGATGGCTGGTTTAGAGACTAAGTTGTTGTTTAGCACCGCCTATCACCCTCAAACCGACGGACAGACAGAAAGAGTGAATCAAATACTAGAAGATATGTTAAGGATGCATGTAATGCATCAACCCAAGAAGTGGGAAGACTACCTTCCACTGGTATAATTTGCCTACAACAATGGCTACCAAGCATCCTTAAAGATGAGTCCCTTTGAAGTCCTCTATGGTAGACCATGTAACACTCCAGTCAGCTGGAGTAATCCCATAAACAGGATTTCTTTTGTACCCGACATGTTGAAATAAATGGAACAACAGGTGACTCAGATAAAACAAAACCTAAAAGTCGCTCAGAACCAATAGAAAAGTTATGTCGACCAAAAGAGAAATCCAAGAGAGTTCAAGACGGGAGACCATGTATATCTCAGAGTTAGGCCTAGGAAGAGTTCCCTGAAAATGGGAGCTTGTGCCAAGTTGGAACCTCGGTATTGTGGACCCTTTGAGGTTCTATATAGAGTGGGACCTGTAGCCTATAGGCTAGCACTTCCTCCCACAGTAAAAGCACATAATGTTTTCCATGTTTCATTATTGAAGAAATATGTACATGATGTTGATCATATAATTGACTGGTCTGTGATCCAGGTGGAACCAGAGGGAGGATTTCTACCAGAACCTCAGTTCATATTGGACAGAAAGGAAACCCTACTCTGGAACCAAACCATTGCATAGGTCAAGGTGCAGTGGAGACATTTTGGCCCAGATGAGGCTACGTGGGAAATGGAGGATGCCATGAGACAGGCATATCCGATTTTTTTTACCTCTGTACATGCATGTCATGTTGATAAATAAGAACATGGAGGACGATGTTCCTTTAAGGGGGAGGGAATTGTAACACCCTGTTTCCCCCAGTTTGTAAAAATAACTACACTAGCCAAGAACTGTGGCAAACTCAAAATTGTGAATGTGTGATGTGAATGGACCTTGTGAAAAAGGTCGATGAATGTGAATAATATTATGAATATATATATATATATATATTGCAGGACTGCTGAGAGGGGATATGTTGAAAAAGAGACCACGATGGTTGAAGAAAGGTGGTGGAAGGCACCTGTAAAGGTGGCGTTAACTTCCACCGAAACCAATACCATATTTGGACTTCACTGGCCTGGAGAACCAAGAGCGGCTCGCTAGCCCGAAAAAAATTACTCGTAGTTTGGTAGGTAGATGGCTCCTCGGGAATTAATGAGGGATGGGGGAAGTGAACCGCCCATCTGTAGGAGCCTCGGGCCTGACCATCACAAGGGAAATCATGCCACACGCAACCTCGCAAGAGGGAAAAGGCGTGAGGAAGAAGCGTGGAGGGGGGAAGATGCGAGGTAAGAAGGAATAACTCTAGAGATATGCAGAGTGAGTGATAGCAGAGAAGGGGGAGAGTAACCCTCATTATCGATCACTGGAAAACCGAGACGCAGTCTCGCAGCATCGTGGTCTCAGCTCGGGGGTGGCTAGTGGTAAATCCATTGGGAGTCGTTGAGCCTACGGTTGGGTGGAAACAAGCACCCCTCTTAGTAGTTGCATCACCTCTGGTGTTATTTCTGATAAGTGTTATTTGAAGTTAATTCCATAATCGCATGTTCAATTTTATGTGCTTGTAAATAGTTCTAAATAGAAGTGTTTACCTAATGTTTGATTTGATAGAATGGATGCATGTGTATGCGTACATGCCATAGTTGTTTTATGCACAAATGATTAAGTCTGGGACATGAGTTCGCTCCACCGAGAATCATCTTATTTTCTTAGTTTCTCGTAACATTCTGGGAAGGCCCCTTGAGAGTACTCTTTTCCAAGAATTACCCCATAAACCTTGTAACCGTACTGAACCTTACCAGAGACTCGATTAAGATCAGGGATAATTTCTCGAGAACCGTCTGAGGGTTCATGCAATCTGGGTCTGGAACCCTTATGCAAGAAAGAGTAGCTTTCTAAGGTCTAGGGATCATGAGAGCCTGAAGCTCCAAGAGTTTGAACTTCGTGATCCAAGCTCAGATGGGATAGCGAGTTCAAATATAGAAAGAAAATACCCTATCACTTGGTAAATGAACGGTCGGAATCCTTTCGAGAATACCCCAAGCCTGTCAACACCGACGGATCTAGATAAGGAGCGTAGGCGTTAACACCTCGCCCTTTCAGCCTTCGTAAATAGCGATGGGATCCTGGACCGTAGATCCCAGGGACCCATCAAATCTCTATAAGTCGTCGATCTTAACCTTTACTTAGGCGGGAGAGTGAACTCGACTACGTCCCGAGAGTCTTGAAGACATCGGGACCGTCCATGTTGGAGGATAGGTGGCAGAGATATGACCATTTCGCGTATCGGGGATTCGTGAGTTTGGAGGTGGAAGACCAGGCTCTTGGAGTCATAAAGTCCCAAGTCGCAAGATCGCGATGTGATCTGGGTTGTTGATCAAAGAGGAAGGACAGCCGTGGGATCCGACATCTCAATACATCGCATATCGGGGATTCGTGAATTTAGAGGTGGAAGACCAAACCCTTGGAGTCGCAAAGTCCCAAATAGAGAGAATTAGGAGAAACCATTGAGTCAAGACCTCCTCGCCATATCGCATATCGTGGTCTCGGAGGTTGAGGGGAATCAGTTTCGACTGTAGAAGTCACGAGCTTGCGAGTTGTGAGAGCTTGTGCAACACGTGACACGTCCTCTTGGTGGGACCCACGTGGTTGACAGGTGGTGTGACGATAAGATGCCCAGAGAGAGGCAGAAGTGGTGACAGGTGGTGGACACATGTCGTTTGAAATGGGAGTCAACATCATGTTGACTTCTCGTACTTCGGGTTCTCATAAGAAAGGAGCACAAAGGCCCAACAACTCAAGTCACAAAGTTGCAAGTTTCGAGAAGCCCGGAAGGATTCAAACCTTCTCTGGCTTTCGCGTCTCAGGGTTTTGTAAAAGAAGGGCCTAAAGGTTCAACCTTTCAACTCATGAACTTGCAAGTTGTGAGCAAGGCTAGTAGTTAGCCCTAGCCGGTGGTCATGCGTGGAGAGCGCTAATAAGGAGGGGCCATACCATATCAAAATCTTGGGTATCGACGATTGATGAAGAAAATTCAAGGGTCTTCGACTCATGACTCGCGAGGTCACGAGTTGTGAAAGGTACTTGCATTTAGGCACGTATGTGGTCCTATCAAGATAGGGACTAAAGAAAGGGAGCTAGTGCTTTTTCATTAAGCGGCGGGTAGATCTAGATGGCCAGAATCTGGGCGCCTAGACCTACGACCAGGGTTTCATTCTGGAGCCCCCTCATCATTCTACCTTTAATATTGGACTCACTTGTATCGTTGAGTCGCGAAACACGAAAAGGAGCCTAGTTTGTTTGGCCTATGGTCCTAACCCACGATCACAGGGAGGTGAATAGGGAAGAACTAGCCTGTGCTAGGCCCCCGTGGGACTTCGGGGATTCTATCCCTTGAGGAAAAGAAAAAAAATTATTATGTCGTAGTGGGTGTGTTACAACACCTGACATGCATACCTAGCATCAGGCCATCTAACTTGTTGTCTTTACCAAGCCATTATTGAAAAAATCTTCTAAAAACCATCATTTTGAAGGTGTATGCACCCTGCACCATTAGTGCCCACGTACACATGCTTGCTAAGCCACTACAGCCCACGTACACTCACAAAATATAACAAAATGTGGAAAATTGCATAGGATATTGGTTTCTGGGCCGTTACTTAACCGTTTGAATGCCCATAGCCAGTCACCCCAATCGTTACTCTCCCTATTGTCTTATAAAAGAAGGGGCTGGGGTCCCATTTCAAGGAGAATCATGAGAGCATAGAAACTCTGCCCATTTTTATCCCCCTTTTCCCCAATTGCAAATCCCTTACTATTTCCCTAAGAGAGAACTCAAGAGGAGGAGAAGACGTGGAAGCAGTTGGTGCATGGTGAAGAGGAGCCCAGGACCAAGTTCGAGGATGAGTGTCGGTCTCATGTTGTAGGTGACTTTTGTGAGATTAATATAAAGAAGTACTTTTTTTGTCCCGCCAAACGACGTCTTAAATTTCAATGATTTGTTTACATTTCTTGTTTATGATGTCTAACCCACTAATCCATATGTAGAATGCATGCTTGTAGTTTCTTGTTTGTCTTTTGGTGAATGCAGGTCATCCTTAGGAGGATACTTGCAATCAGGAAACAACCGAGGGCAAATGGATCGACACCAGGCATGGAGTTTAAGGTATGCCCACTGGATCCCTACTTTTTGTCTTTTATGTATGATTGTGGGGTAATGTCAGGATAATTGATGAAAAGTAGGAGACTTTAGATGGTTAGCTATGCCTACATTTTAGAACCCTGGTGTAATCCATAGAGGGGTATTCCTGCTATAGCAATCAGGACCGTCCATCGTCGAAGGACAGGTGGCAGCAGATCCAAAATTCTGAAGAACCGAACTTTGGAAGATTTGTAAGGGAAAGAGTCGCAGCGATCCTAACCATCAACCGGAAGGGACACGTGGCGAGAGATCAACATTTCACTGACTCGTAACTCAGGGAAGTCAAAGGGTAGACTTGTGAGGGTTCGTGAAATCAGAGTTTGCGATTTGATCTGAGCTGTCAGATCAAGGAAGCATCTGGGCCGTCAGATCTGAATCATCGGGAGTTCTCAATACGTGAAATATAGACGCGCTCGAAGGTGGGCCCCAGGGTTTGACTGGGGGTCATATGTGTTGTTACTGAGTCTGTACTAAGGCTTAATGTACAGTGTCAAGGCATCCGAAATTATGTGAAAGATGGATAAAAAGGTAATGTCACCTTCGGTGAGGAAACTAGGGAAGGTTTCTACGTTCGCGACGTCTAGCTTCTAACTGTTCCTGATTATTTATATCTTGTTCAATGGTTGCCCATGAACGTTCAAGTTCTTCCCGGTTTTTTGCGGTTTTAAGGATTGTGTCAAAAATATTTAAGGCGATATGCGTTTGATTAGATAGTCCGGGTTCGATATTAGGTTGTGTTTCTACAGGGACGGTCATGGAGGAACAGTGAGGTTAGGAAAGGATTTGACAATGAAGTTCAAATGTTGTCTTGATTTGGTCGAAGTAAAGAGAATATTATGTTTTTGGAATAAAATAAAAATGTGATTTGAAGGCTCTTTCCCGTAACTGTATTATATTATAATAAAAGTGTGAGATGGGAGAGTTACATTCAGCTGCATATACTGCAAGATTCATGTCGAAGAGAAAACTCACATATAACAGAGGAGGAAATTAGTAAGAAAATAAATGACATTAGCGAAGAATAAATGTAGAAATCTGAAATTGCAAATTGGTCTTACACCCGCTGATAGCTGGTGCAGAGGAAAGACAATAAACAAATACAGAAAACCAGAGTTCTTTTGTTATAGTAGTGGTCGTACTAAATTATAACAAAGCACATCAGTTATGAACAAATGGAATGAAATGAAACATGAAATACAGAGAAGCAAACTTGATAACACAGTCTGGACGGAATCGAGAATCTCCAAATTGCTTGTATATTAACTTCTTCAAATGAAAAATTCTATTACAATCGATGCCAAAAAGGTCCAGCTTTTTCTTCTTCTTTTTATGGTATATTTATACAACTTGGAAGATCAGTTTAGAAACTCAACGGTTTCACAAATTCAGTTACAACCGAAAAGAGCGAAATCACTCTCTTTTCTCGACTCTAATTTCAAATGGCGCCAGGTGCTTGTCTTTGCGCAGATTCGGTGCATATGATACATTTGTCCACAAACTGGGACACAAGCTGCGAAGGTTCCGCTTGACAGCTGGCCTCGGCGAAATAGCACTCTCGGGCTAACTGCGACAGCTTATCTCCTATTTGTGCATCAACGATGTCAAGGGCACTTAGTTGTGCACTAGGTTGAATTAAGTGTTTGTCAACTTGAGCCATGTCCACCCTATCCATATTAGAGATATCCGCCGAATCTCTCTCATTCTTCTCTTTCAGATCGAGGGAGATCTGATCTACATTCATTTTCCTTAACATTTCGGAATCACCTCCACTCTCCATACCTAGCAGCTCACCATCAATAGCATTGAAGGCTTCTTCTAATGAATTGGTTACTTTTTGGGCTTGTTCCTTGTTTAAGGTAATATTATGTTCCCAATCTTTTAACAGAATGTTACCTCTAGTTTGTTCTGCAATGGTGAGTACGGGAGAAACTGCCGAAAATATGTTGTTAGTAGCTATCACCGCCTCTTGAAAGGCGACCCGAGAAGCTTCTGCGTTCCTTTCTCTGACAGTCAGATTCTCGGAAATCCGATGCATCAACAGGCAATCTTCCCGAATCACTCCCACTTTGTCTAGCAGACTTTGTTGTACAGAAGAGATCCTGCTCCGAATATCGATCGCTCGGGATTTAAACCCCTCGACGTCGATCACCTTGCTTTTAGCGACCTCTAACTGAACTTCCAGCTCTATGATCACATTCCTCTGCTGACTCGCCTGTATCCGACCATCTTGAATCACTAGGTGTGCTTGCTCCAGCTTGACTTTGAGCGTTTCTATTTCATTTTTATCAGCCAATCTAGCCTGTTCCATCTCCATGTTGGCCTGGCCTTTGGCATTCTCTGTGGCTGTAGCCAATCTGGCCTCGAGGGTCCTGATAAGGTGATTTTTTCTTTTTAATTGGTGATTCATCTGCCCAACCGAGAATTGATTCGCCGAAGCGTAGGCCCCCAGTGTTCCAGCGATTTCAGTAGCAAGTTGGTCACTTTTCTTGTTCTTTCCATCTGTCATGATTTTATATTTTTTAACAGTGGACTCTCCCTCTTGATGAAATTCTCATTTCACTACATCTTTTCTCTTTTTATCAAAAAAGAACTCATTCAGAGGGTTATAGGCCTCAGTTCTTCGTCAAATATCCATCCCTCGCTAACATTTCCCTGTGCAGACTGCAAGGGTGTGACCGAGGTGATGGGATTTCCTATTTGCTTTGTCGATACTTTTGGAGTATCGACAGGGTTCTGTTCCTTTGAAGTATCTGGAGTTTCTTTTTTAGTCCCTGATATCTGCTTCCTCTGTGGGTCTAGAGCTTTTCCCTCAGTCTCTGAACTCTATTTGCTTGGAGGGTCTGGAGTCTTCTCTTTTGTATCGGGATTAATGGTTTGCTTCTCTTCCTGTTGTTGACCAGGGATAGACGTTACATATGTAGAATCTTCAGCCTCCTTTTGTTTTGTTTCGGCAATGGCCAAACCTCCCAACACAGTGGGGAGACATCTTCGCCTATGTTCCTGAAAGCTTAATACAGAGGCCATGTCTTCGGGTGCTAAAGATCGGATCTGAACTAGCACTTCCCCATAAGATCTCGCCCCTCGGAAAATGTCATCCGAGGGTGAACACTCGTGTTCAAACCTCTTCAGCCCACAATTAGCTAAATGGTTTCTTACAATTTTGTGAGGATCATGTTTTTTATATTCAATGAAGACTAAACTCAAGTCTTCCAGGGCTGCAGCCTCAGGTTTAGCATGCCCGAAATCCAATAAAGAATAAGAATTTAGCCGAACAGGGAAAAACGGCCATACCTTCTTCGAAGATGCTTTGAGCTCTTTACTCACCCCGCCAATCCCTCTTTGTCGGGCAATCTCGCGACAAGCCAGCTTGTCGGGGATGAACAGTGGTAGTGTAAGCGGGGGAACGACAGCTCCGAAAACTCTGAAGTAGGAAAACTATGCTTCTACGTACCAGTCTTCTATACCACTAAGATTTGTACCAATTCTATCCGAGATCCGAGGTGGCGAAAGACCAAAAATGGCGATGTGCAGGGGCACCATCACCCAGTTGAAAATTTCATAAATGAATTTGTCTGCTTTATCCTCCCACAGCTTGTCATGATACTCATGTACAGTTTTTTCATGGGCTAGATTCCAAGCCCAACTCATCAGAGGGAATGGTGTCATGGAACATACAGCGTCCATGATATACGCAGACATAAAAAATGAGGATGGTTTCCCGTCTGCCTTTTTCTCCCGATACTCTATGACCCTGTTGGCCAGACTGTCTGAGAGTATCTTTGCCCAATTAAATGAGCAACCTTCTACAACCTGGAATATGAGAGGCACCCACGCGATGTAGAAATGTGAGGTGTCTTCTCTCCCAAAAAGTCGATAGGTCATCATGGCCACATATTTATACTGCGGCTCCAAAGAAGATATAGAATATACGCCCTGCTCATTCGCTCGGAACTTCGCGGTGCGTGAAACCCAATCTTTAATCAAACTGGGCATTGTTTTTTCATATTCAATGCACTCCTTCTGTTTGAATCCCTCCAGGAATTTAGCACCATACGTGTAATCAGATGTTGTCGGGAGCTTATACATGGTTTGGATGTGCTCCGGTCTAAAAGTCCCGACAGTGACCTATTGGTCGTTTATTATAGTTCTAGTGGGTAAGTCTATGTGATCCAATGCCCATCGGATCATATCATAATAGGGGAGCAACCGTGGTCTGGTTGCCACCTTATGCATTCCAGATTGAACGACAATCTTGTATTTAGTGTTCAAATTGTCCTTTTCATTTTCATCTGAGTCTGAATAATTTACCAGCTCGGTTTGCAGAATATCTGAAACAAACGACCAGTTACGAACCGAACCGCCACTCCGAGGTGAAGTGTCGGAGACAGTATCTGAACCTTTCCTTTCCTCCTCAACGTTGGCCTTTGTTGCTTTCCGTGGAGCCATAGCTAAAGCTTGCGTTTTCGCTCTTCTGCGATAAACCTGCGTATACATGCAGAAATTAGTTCACTCGGAAAATGACGAGCTCTGCGTGATTATGAAAAATGTTTTCATTATAATAAAATGAGACTCCCATATATATTTGAAAATTCTGTACTCTTCGTAATAAGTCTGTCAAATCGCACTTAGAAATAAATTTATTACGTAAAATCCAATCTTATTTATTCGTAGATTCACCCTAATTCTTCATTAATATCATAAATGTTCGGCGGTTTGACAGTCAGTCGAAGTATGGAAGGCAAAAGTTACCTCGGGAAATGTGCAATCCTCGATGCGCTTGACATACCTTGATTCATTTTAAAATATTCAAACCTAGCAACGTTATAAAATTTCTCGCTTTTCGCAACATCGTGGATTTCCTTTCAACATTTTGAGCCTTCAACTCGCGAGACTGCGAGTACCGATTTTGGCTTAACTAAGGATAACCGTGATTTAAGGCTTGATTAATTTCATAAATGTTTTACTCGTTGTATCGCGACTCGGAACTTCGAAGGTAAAAACTTGAGAAATTAGTGTGTCGAGTCACGAACCTGCGAGATAACGATAATTAAGACTTAATTAGGATTTAGAAGAACTTGGATTAAGTTATTAAGTAATCATACTATAATCACATCGCGGTTTCGCGAGTCAGAGTTTTAGACATTATGATTTTCGAGAAGATAACGCCGAGCGGCGAAGCGCCGAGAACCATTTTAACCATAGTTAGCTTTTTGCCTTTACTCTTTGACTAGGGTTAACCCACAAGTACCTCGCGTTCTCGTCTCTCAGGACTGTAAGGAAGAACACTTAGGGTTGACGAACGCCGAGGCGCGAAACCCCGATGACGTCTAATCACTGTGTTAAAAAACTTTAGCCTGGTTACTGTCTAGAGTGAGAACTTAACACGAGTTCGTCGTTTCGTGACTCAAGACGTGTGAATTCAAAGATTAAAGTATCCGACTTGCGAGATCCCAAAATAAAGCAAAAAAGATCGAATGTTATTACAAAAGTGGACTTGTTTTATGGGGAGAAAAAGCATTGCTGCTTATTCGACAAGGTTGTAGGAATTTTTCAAAGTCCAGAGGGAGAAAAATCAAAAGGCCACTTTTAGAATTCAAGTATCAAAGACTGGAAATTGTGAAGGGTTATAATAAATTAAGGGTGGGTCCAACGTAGGCTCCAACTAAGGATCACGCCTTCTTGTGAGGCGGGAAGAACAGTAGACTGGGTGCCAATATTGGGTGAATGGAGTCAAAAACTGTAAAATGTGGAAGAATTCCAACAAAAATATCAAAGGGGAAAAAGACTTCGTTTTTTACCTCGAGAAGTTTTTTCAAAATCAGATACTTTTTCCAAACACGGCTGTAATCTCTTTCACAATTTTCCTTTTCTCACTACTAATTTTGGTAAGTTTCAAGACAGTCGAAACAACCCTAGGGGATTCAACAGTTCTTGAGTTTCTCGACCTGCATCAAATGGATGAAATTTTATATCTTTTAAAATGGGAAGTCCCGTTTGAAATTGGGATGCTGATCAGGTTTTTAGAAAGCATTGGTTACCAGAGTAGATTGATGTTCATGTATGACAGCCTTACAGATATCTCAGACATTGCTTCATTGCCAGTGAGCCTGTTCAGTAACCCGGTGAAGTTGTCTGACCCTTTTTCACTGAATTTCTTTTCACCACTTCGGAAAATTTTTATGCGTTTAAACGCTGAGACGAGGGCAATCATTTCTGAATTTCCTTTCATCGTCTCCCTGGACTAGGTGGGGGAAATCATTCCTGAATTTCCTTTCACCGCCTGTCTTATAATTAACTTTTAAAGCATGAAGATGGGAGAAATCAGTTTATATCAGGGCTGATATCTGTGTAATATTTTTCATCAGAGGTCTGTCAACTTATTTTGATTACTCGGTACCAAACTTTCCTTGACCTTCACAACACCTTCATTCTTAGGGGAAAAGGGGATTATATTTTTTTAAGGGGCATCCCGTTTGAGCAAGCTTTGATTCTTCCGACGCTGTTAAAAAACCTAGGAAAGTTAAGACCGCTCCAAACGTTCGTTCGTTTAGCAGGAAATCAAGTAGTTGTGAAGACCAGCTTCCCTATCAAGATATGTTTCGAAACCTCTAAGACTTAAAACGAAATACTTTTATCCCTTTGCAATGACTCGGAAAGATAACGATTTGCTAAAAGTTAGGCCACAGAGACGGACAGGATGTAAGGCAGATGTTTAGCGATTGAACACACAAAAGGTTGAAACAGTCCGAGACTGTCTTTTAGGGGTATCTTTAGAGACAGATATTCAGACTCGCTTTTTTCAGATTTAGTGTATTCATTCAAATCACTATAATTCGAAGATTTTAACCCATACTGCAATTTTAAAAAACGTTACCTTGATTTACTTTTAACAGTCTTTTATAACCTGCGTTTTTCGAAAGCTCACCTTTACCTTTTCTTTTCATTTTCTTGGTGCAATATGAAACTATTTTTAGGTATCACCTGTTTTATGCCGCTCTATTTCTGATACCGACCTGCAAATTACTTTCCTGCTAGTTTCGTCTGCAACTGGAATCCTGTAAAAAGCCAATACTAATCTTATTATAAATGTGTCAAGAGTTTAAGGACAAAAATCCAAAAATGAAAAGTAAATATTCAAACGAAAACATTAGTATGCACAAAACGTGAATTTTATTTATTTACAAAAAAGAAAAAATTATTATATATATATATATATATATATATATATATATATTGTATACAACTGCTATGTCATATAATGCTTCAGATAGCGCCCATTGACAGGGGCACTGAGGACTTCTCCGTCTATATTCTCCAGAAGAAAAGAATTTTTCCCTTCTGTAGTCGAGACCCTGAATGGTCCATGCCAAAGGTGGTCGAACTTGCCATGCTTGGCAGCTTCTTCTCTTCTCGCATCCCATCTTAATACTAAGTCACATGGGAGGAATTATCTGTCTTTTTCCTTGAGGTCGAACAATGCTTTCATATCATCTTGGTACTTCTGCATTTTCTCATCAACCTCCACTCTATGTTGTTGAACCTCGATCAGCGGATTTATTCTCCTGGTCACATGATTTGGTTCTTCATGTTGATCCTGCCATAACTTCATCACTGGTAACGCTAGGTTTATAGGTAGAACAGCATCTGTGCCATAGACCATTTGAAATGGTGACATGCCAATAGACCTTTTAGTGCTGATGCGGTTCTCCCACAACGCGTACTTCAAGTGCACATGCCAGGACCTTTTATTTTCATCCAGTACTTTCTTGATTATGTTTACCAGGATCTTGTTTGATGATTCGGCCAACCCATTTCCCTGAGGGTAATAAGCAGTGGAATGGCCGAGAACGATATTGTACTTCTGACAAAATCTGATCATAGCCATGGACTTGAAAGCCTGGGTGTTGTCAGTAACAATCTTTCGGGGACACCCGAATCTTGACAGGATATTCTCCTCCAAGAAGTCGATCACCACTAAGTTCTTTGCCCTTTTGGTTGGAATGGCTTCCACCCACTTTGTAAAATAATATGTGGTTGTTAAGATCCACTTATGCTGAGCACTGGAATGGGGATTAATTTCCCCTATAAAATCTAGTCCCCCTTGTTGAAATGGGGCTTCAGTTTTGACTGGAACGAGTGGTAGTGCAGGAAGTTTCTGTTTACCGGCAAATATTTGACATGGGTTGCAGGCACGCACTTTGGCATTGACGTCCGAAAATAGTTTCGGCCAATAGTATCTAGCCCTCGAGATCTTGTACGCTGTGGCTCTCCATGCGTGATGTCCTCCATAGACTCCTTCATGAAATTCTTCCATAACCCGTGGAGTTTCCGACTCAACCAAACAGACTAGTAGGAACCCGAGTGGATCCTTCCAGTATAGCTGATTTTCGGCGATGCAATATTTTACAGCATGGAGTTTTAAAGTTCTGCATTTGGCTGGTGATAGCTCGTCTGGGAACTTCAGGTTCAACAAGTAAAACACGATGTCTTTGTACCAGCCCGACGATATGAACTTTTCCTCTATCCTTCTCGGATCCGTCTGGTCATCATGTCCATGCAGGTGTGTATCTCCTTCTTCTTCGAGGCAATTAATATCAAGGGCTCTAAGGTTTGACTCGGCCAAGAGTTTGGCCAGACCCTGCCCTTTTATCAACTTAGCCGGCTTGACTTCCAGATCGAATTCACGTATTTTAGCTATCCAGCGCCCTCGTTTTCCATCACTATCTGGTTGTACCAAGATATCTTTCACAGCACTAGTCGGCACGTACGCGATAATTTTTGAATGCAGGACATACGTTCTAAATGATTTTAGCACTTTCACCATTGTGTACACCTGCTTTTCAATGATGTCATACTTTAGTTCGACATCTCTAAACTCTTTCTGAAGAACGTGATCGGCCATTTGAATCCTTCATCGTCTTTTTGCAGGAGCACTGCAGCGATAGTATGTTCAGAAGCAAACGAGAAGATAAGAAAGTCTTTCATGTAATCTGGGCTTACTAACACAGGTGCCTCGCTGATGACTTTCTTAATATGTGCGAACGATGCTTTATCCTCGGCCGTCCAATTGACTCTGCTATCTTTCTTCAACATTCCTATGATCAATTTGACAATCTCAGCAAAATTGGGGATAAACCTTCGTAAAAAATTTATTGTACCTAAGAAGGATTGAATTTCCTTTACGTTTCTGGGAATGTTTATAGTTTCTATTGCTTCAATCCTCTTAGGATCAATCCTGATCCCATCTTTAGATACAATATGTCCTAGAATCTTACCTTCCCGCATAACGAAATGTGATTTTTTTGGGTTCAAGGACAGACCATACCTGCGGCATTTTTCGAAAGTCTGCTTTAGGTGGACCAAATGTTCTTCGTCAGTTTTAGAAAAAACCGTCAAATCGTCAAGGTAGATGACCACGAAATTGTCTCTTTCTCCCACGAAGGCAATGTCCATAGCCCGCTGGAATGTGGCACCTGCATTCATCAAACCGAACGGCATTTTATCATACATGAATGTGCCCCATGGTGTGGTGAAAGCAGTTTTTTCTCGGTCTTGCTCGTTCATGGCGATTTGGTTATACCCAGAGAACCCATCTACCATAGACATTCGATTTTCCCCGACTACCTTTTCCAGGACATGGTCCATCTTGGGGAGCGGATAATTGTCCTTAAGGGAAGACTTATTCAAGTTTCGGAAATCTACACACAGTCTGATTTCTCCGTTCTTTTTCCTGACCGGGACCAAATTTGCCACCCAGTCTGAGTACCTCAGAGGCACGATTATTTTCACATCTAAAAGCTTCTTAACTTCCTTTTCAATAACAGGCAACAAAATGGGGTTAATTTGCCTAAGCTTTTTCCTAAACGGCTTGACCCCGGGCTTCAAAGGTATCTTGTGCTCAATTATGGAAGTGTCGTACGTTCTAAGCTCATCATAGGACCAGGGGAAAACGTCTTTGTACTGTCTGAGAAGGTCTCTGTACTGGACTTTTACCTTGGGAGTGAGGAACCTAGATATATTTACTATATTGGATTCTTTCTCAGTTCCTATATCACAGTCCTCCACTTCCTCTGGTTGGGGCTGCAAGCTGGATTTCGCGGGTACGTCGTTTTGGTCGAAAAGTCTTTCTAACGGAATTAAGCCTTTCAGAATTTGGTTGTTTTTAAGGACCAACATACGATGATCCGCTATTTTTTCTCGGAAGGCTTCAGGATCTTCCCCTTCTTGCATAATCCAGGCCGATTCATTTTGATTCTCTTGGTCTGGATGAGTTTCAGAGAACTCCCCTACTGCTGTAAGAAATTTCTTGATTTGTTCGTCATCCTCGAAAACCTGTCAGTGTCGGATATTGTCTGGTATAGAAGGTTTGTATCTGATTTCAATGTGATATTTCAGTTTGACGGTCGTGGGAGGAGATAAGGTTGAAGCTGCCTTAGCCAATGCATCAGCATGTAGGTTCTTTGCACAAGGAATAAAATGGACTTTTACAGATGAGAAAAAGTTTTCCCTCAAATCCCAAGCACAATTTCTGTATGTTCTTAGTCTTGGATGCTTGGCTAGGTATTGTCGGTTTATTTGTCTCACTATCAACTCCGTGTCACCGTATACCTCCAAGTTCTTTATATTCAATTTCTTGGCAGCTTCTAATCCTAATATCAATGCTTCATACTCACATACGTTGTTAGTGTAATCTATCTCCCACTACAAACAATAAGAGAAAGGAACCATGAACTTACCTTCGGGTGCTACCAAAAGTACCCCAGCACCAGCACCTTCGGAAGACGAAGCGCCATCGAAGTACATTTTCCAGACACCATTTTTGCACAGTTCTTCTGTCATGGGGCTTAAATCATCTTGCTTCACATCGATTTCTTCTGGGGCTTCATCCATTCCATCATCAAAAGACAAAATGCAGTTTCCCTGATCTTGATCTGCAATGTAAATTGGGAAGTTGTGTGGGTTTCGGGGATCACTGACCGTGTAGGCTAATCTTGTCTCTCTGTACAAACGAGTGAATTGACCCCCGAACACAGGGATTGTGGCGTAAGACATGTCTAACTGCAGGGAACCTCCCAACTTGGCCCCCCATGACCTCGACAACAGCATACCATATTTAGGAAGGATATCGGCGATAACCACATCCATCAGGATACTTTTAACAGGGACCTGTGCTAGGGTAACTACCATATCCTTTATCATTCCCATGCATTTAACCTTCCTGGAATTGAAAGAATACAGATTTCCATAAGGTCTCATAATCTGAAGCCCCAGCTTCTCCATTATAATTTTGGGCATAACATTATGAGAAGCCCCGGAGTCTAACATACAGTTATGTAGCAATTGATCATGTATATTCAGGGTGATATAAAAAGGAGCGATGTTGTCTTTGGACCCTTCAAAATGAGGACCAAAGGTGATGTTCGGTCTGTCATCTTCCAGGTTGATAACATCGGACTGACTTTCTAGCTCGCAGACATCCATCGCTTTAGAAATTTGTTTCCGGTAAGTGGGATTTTTTGCCAATTCTACCAAAGGAATCGGTATTTTAATCTTGCTCAACTCATTTTCAAGACTGAAAGATGTGTTTACCTTTTCCGTTTCTTTGGTTGGGACTTCCAAATTTTTTCTTTCTGACTTAATTTTCTGGATCGCCTTATCACTTGTGACCTTAGTTGAAGATGTAACTTTATATACTGGTTCGGTTTCTTTTGTTTGAGTTTCAACTTTTTTCACCTCGGACCCTTGAATTTTTTCTACCTTGGTTTTGTTGTTGGGTAACAAGGTTTCTTCCGAAGGAGGTTCATGAACTTGACCCCTTTGGAGGATTCTCTTAGGCCGATCCGTTAAGGTGGGTTTATCTTTTGATCGTAAGTTGTATTTTGGTTGAAACTCGGCCATTAACATCTCTGTTTCTGGTTGGGGTATATAGGGATCAATGTGATCACCTTCTTTATCTTCATTAGCTGGTTGTGGGGGTTTCAAAGATTTCTCATAATCTTCACGAGTGAGATACGGCTGCGAACAGTCATCACCGAAATTCGCGACTTCATCTTCCGAATCTCCGAAGTCTTGGAAGTCATTTGTGCCTATAAAATTTTCGTTCTTTAATGGTGCTTGTATTTTTTTATTTTTGTTCTTAATTTGTTTCTATTGATTTTGGGGATTCGGGTTTCTCCTGAAGTCTTTTTTGTTTGAAGAATCAGCCTTAAAGTGGTCTAACTCCATCCTAGATATTTTGTTGGACAGTTCTTTAATCACTCGGGCCATATCATCTACTCTGTCATCAGTGTATCTATTTGAGCCCGAAGGACCTACTGGTTCCCTATAGCGTCTATTCTCGCGGTTGACTGTTTCTACTTTGGATTTTAATTTTCCCGAAGCCATCATATTAGATTTGACTTCGACAGCATCATCTTGCATTCTATCCAAAGTGGCTCCTCTTCTCTCTCTCAGAAGTAGGGTGAAATATGGCTCGAAATCTCCCGCGAAGGTTACTTTGGCTGAGGGTTCAGAGGGTTTAACTGCGGCTGGAACTATGGCTGGAATCTTATGATACAGTTTGTTGAATCTCAAAATAAATTCCATAACTGTTTCTAAGTTATTTTTCTTTAGGGACCCAAACTCAGTAAGATAATATAAGTGATCTTTTCAATCTCCCCATTGTCTTAGGAAAGCATCCTCCAAAGCGTCATATGATAGAATAGAAGCTGCGAGTAGGCTCCGAAACCAAGTTCGGACCGGTCCTTCAAAGGTATGGACAAGAAGTCTCGAATAGACATCTTCATGCTCGATACCGCAGATGTCTGCGAATTGGTCAAAGAAATTTATATGCTCGGTTGCGGTTAGATCTCCCTCCCCTGTGAATTTAGGAAGATTTTTGATGTAATTTTCAGGCAAATCATGGAGGGGGACGGGTAAAACCAGGGGAGCGTATCTCGCTGCTACTTTTGCGAATACTCTGGGGGGAGGGACCTGCCCTTGACCTCCACCTCCTCCTCCAGGGGCGCCTCCACCACCTCCTTCAGCGGCTGCCATTGACTTGGGTGTAGAAAAGGAGGGTGTAGCACCTTTCTTGGTATCAGGCGAGACCGGGAAATTCTGTCGAAGAAAAGATGGAATGTCAACTGTTAACGAATTTTCTAAAGGACCTTTTTCCTTGTGTATGGATGGGAAAGTCGAAGGAATATCACTCCTAAATTCAGAGCAATTTGACATCAGATCTTTAGTATCAAACAGAGGACTGTGTGAAGTAGAAGGTTATGAATGGCATTTAGCCTTGAAAAGTTGGTTTTTTGTTTTTAAAAGTTTTTTGGGATCAGTAACAGGCGTAATCAGCTTGCCATTTGGGTTCTGTCTGGTACTTTTTCTACCAGAAGCCATTTTATGTTTCAGTGGAGTCGCCAAGTGAAAGATTTAAAAATCCTTAAAAGGTGTGCACTCTATGTTCACTATCAAGGAGTAGCACTTTCAACAAAATGCATGTCGTTTTCCCAGGGAAAAGATTTTGTAACTTCGCTCCCCGGCAATGACGCCAGAAAGATGTTGTTCCTGATTCTGTACTAAGGCTTAACGTACATTGTCAAGGCATCCGAAAGTATGTGAAAGATGGATAAAAAGGTAATGTCACCTTCGGTGAGGAAACTAGGGAAGGTTTCTACGTTCGCGACGTCTAGCTTCCAACTGTTCTTGATTATTTATATCTTGTTCAATGGTTGCCCATGAACGTCCAAGTTCTTCCCGGTTGTTTGCGGTTTTAAGGATTGTGTCAAAAATATTTAAGGCGATATGCGTTTGATTAGATAGTCTGGGTTCGATATTAGGTTGTGTTGCTACAGGGACAGTCATGGAGGAACAGTGAGGTTAGGAAAGGATTTGACAATGAAGTTCAAATGCTGTCTTGATTTGGTCGAAGTAAAGAGAATATAATGTTTTTGGAATAAAATAAAAATGAGATTTGAAGGCTCTTTCCCGTAACTGTATTATATTATAATAAAAGTGTGAGATGGGAGAGTTACATTCAGCTGCATATAGTGCAAGATTCCTGTCAAAGAGAAAACTCACATATAACAGAGGAGGAAATTAGTAAGAAAATAACTGACATTAGCGAAGAATAAACGTAGAAATCTGAAATTGCAAATTGGTCTTACACCCGCTGATAGTTGGTGCAGAGGAAAGACAATAAACAAATACAGAAAACCAGAGTTCTTTTGTTATAGTAGTGGTCGTACTAAATTATAACAAAGCACATTAGTTATGAACAAATGGAATGAAATGAAACATGAAATACAGAGAAGCAAAATTGATAACACAGTCTATATGGAATCGAGAATCTCCAAATTGCTTGTATATTAACTTCTTCAAATGCAAAATTCTATTACAATCGATGCCAAAAAGGTCCATCTTTTTCTTCTTCTTTTTATGGTATATTTATACAACTTGGTAGATCAGTTTAGAAACTCAACGGTTTCACAAATTCAGTTACAACTGAAAAGAGCGAAATCACTCTCTTTTCTCAACTCTAATTTCAAATGGCGCCAGGTGCTTGTCTTTGCGCAACTTCGGTGCATATGATACATTTGTCCACAAACTAGGACACGAGCTGTGAAGGTTCTTCTTGACAGCTGGCCTCGGTGAAATAGCACTCTCGGGCTAACTGTGGAAGCTTATCTCCTATTTGTGCATAAACGATGTCAAGGGCGCTTAGTTGTGCACTAGGTTGAATTAAGTGTTTGTCAACTTGAGCCATGTCCACCCTGTCCATCTTAGAGATATCCGTCGAATCTCTCTCATTCTTCTCTTTCAGATCGAGGGAGATCTGATCTACATTCATTTGCCTTAACATTTCGGAATCACCTCCACTCTCCATACCTAACAGCTCACCATCAATAGCATTGAAGGCTTCTTCTAATGAATTGGTTACTTTTTGGGCCTGTTCCTTGCTTAAGGTAATATTATGTTCCCAATATTTTAACAGAATGTTACCTCTAGTTTGTTCTGCAATGGTGAGTCCAGGAGAAACTGCCGAAAATCTGTTATTAGTAGCTATCACCGCCTCTTGAAAGGCAACCCAAGCAGCTTCGCGTTCCTTTCTCTGACATTCAAATTCTTGGAAATCTGATGCATCAGCAGGCAATCTTCTCGAATCACTCCCACTTTGTCTAGCAGACTCTGTTGTACAGAAGAGATCCTGCTCCAAATATCGATCGCTCGGGATTTAAACCCCTCGACGTCGATCACCTTGCTTTCAGTGACCTCTAACTGAACTTGTAGCTCTGTGATCACATTCCTCTGTTGACTCGCCTGTATCTAACCATCTCGGATCACTAGGTGTGCTTGCTCCAGCTTGACTTTGAGCGTTTCTATTTCATTTTTATCAGCCAATCTAGCCTGTTCCATCTCCATGTTGGCCTGGCCTTTGGCATTCTCTGTGGTTGTAGCCAATCTGGCCTCGAGGGTCCTGATGAGGCGATTTTTTCTTTTTAATTGGTGATTCATCTGCCCAACCGAGAATTGATTCGTTGAAGCGTAGGCCCCCAGTGTTCCAGCGATTTCAGTAGCAAGCTGGTCACTTTTCTTGTTCTTGCCATCTGTCATGATTTTTTATTTTTTAACAGTGGACTCTCCCTCTTGATGAAATTCTCGTTTCACTACATCTTTTCTCTTTTTATCAAAAAAGAACTCATTCGAAGGGAGTTCCTCTGCTCTTATAGGCTTCAGTTCTTCGTCAAATATCCATCCCTCGCTAACATTTCCCTGTGCAGACTGCAAGGGTGTGACCGAGGTGATGGGATGTCCTATTTGCTTTGTCGATTCTTTTGGAGTATCGACAGGGTTTTGTTCCTTTGAAGTATCTGGAGTTTCTTTTTCAGTCCCTGATATCTGCTTCCTCGGTGGGTCTGGAGTTTTTCCCTCAGTCTCCGAACTCTGTTTTCTTGGAGGGTCTGGAGTCTTCTCTTTTGTATTGGGATTAATCGTTTGCTTCTCTTCCTGCTGTTGACCAGGGATAGACGTTACATCTGTAGAATCTTCAGCCTCCTTTTGTTTTGTTTATGGCAATGGCCAAACCTCCCAACACAGTGGGGAGACATCTTCGCCTATGTTCCTGAAAGCTTAATACAGAGGCCATGTCTTCGGGTGTTAAAGATCGGATCCGAACTAGCACTTCCCCATAAGATCTCGCCCCTCGGAAAATGTCATTCGAGGGTGAACACTCGTGTTCAAACCTCTTCAGCCCACAATTAGCTAAATGGTTGCTTACAATTTTGTGAGGATCATGTTTTTTATATTCAATGGAGACTAAACTCAAGTCTTCCAGGGTTGCAGCCTCAGGTTTAGCATGCCCGAAATCCAATAAAGAATAAGAATTTACCCGAATAAGGAAAAACGGCCATACCTTCTTCGAAGATGCTTTGAGCTCTTTACTCACCCCGCCAATCACTGTTTGTCGGGAAATCTCGCGACAAGCCAGCTTGTCGGGGATGAACAGTGGTAGTACAAGCAGGGGAACGACAGCTCTGAAAACTCTGAAGTAGGAAAACTCCGCTTCTACGTACCAGTCTGCTATACCACTCAGATTTGTAGCAATTCTATCCGAGATCTGAGGTGGCGAAAGACCAAAAATGGCGATGTGCAGGGGCACCATCACCCAGTTGAAAATTTCATAAATGAATTTGTCTGCTTTATCCTCCCACATCTTGTCGTGATACTCATGTACAGTTTTTTCATGGGCTGGATTCCAAGCCCAACTCATCAGAGGGAATGGTGTCATGGAACATACAGCGTCCATGATATACGCAGACATAAAAAATGAGGATGGTTTCCCGTCTGCATTTTTCTCCCGATACTCTATGACCCTGTTGGCCAGACTGTCTGAGAGCATCTTTGCCCAATTAAATGAGCAAACTTCTGCAACCCGGAATATGAGAGGCACCCACGCGATGTAGAAATGAGAGGTGTCTTCTCTCCCAAAAAGCCGACAGGTCATCATGGCCACATATTTATACTGCGGCTCCAAAGAAGATATAGAATATACACCCTGATCATTCTCTCTGAACTTCGCGGTGCGCGAAACCCAATCTTTAATCAAACCGGGCATTGTTTTGTCATATTCAATGCACTCCTTCTGTTTGAATCCCTCCAAGAATTCAACACCATACGTGTAATCAGATGTTGTCGGGAGATTATACATGGTTTGGATGTGCTCTAGTCTAAAAGTCCCGACAGTGACCTGTTGGTCGTTTATTATAGTTCTAGTGGGTAAGTCTATGTGATCGAATGCCCATCGGATCATATCATAATAGGGGAGAAACCGTGGTCTAGTTTCCACCTTATGCATTCCAGATTGAACGACAATCTTGTATTTAGTGTTCAAATTGTCCTTTTCATTTTCATCTGAGTCTGAATAATTTACCAGCTCGGTTTGCAAAATATCTGAAACAAACAACCAGTTACGAACCAAACCACCACTCCGAGGTGAAGTGTCGGAGGCAGTATCTGAACCTTTCCTTGCCTCCTCGACATTAGCCTTTGCTGCTTTCCGTGGAGCCATAGCTGAAGCTTGCGTTTTCGCTCTTCTGCGATAAACCTGCGTATACATGCAGAAATTAGTTCACTCGGAAAATGACGAGCTCTGCGTGCTTATGAAAAATGTTTTCATTATAATAAAATGAGACTCCCATATATATATGAAAATTCTGTACTCTTCGTAATAATTCTGTCAAATCGCACTTAGAAATAAATTTATTATGTAAAATCCGATCTGATTTATTCGTAGATTCACCCTAATTCTTCATTAATATCATAAATGTTCGGCGGTTTGATAGTCAGTCGAAGTATGGAAGGCAAAAGTTACCTCGGGAAATGTGCAAGCCTCGATGCGCATGACATACCTTGATTCATTTTAAAATATTCAAACCTAGCAACGTTATAAAATTTCTCACTTTTCGCAACATCGTGGATTTTCTTTCAACATTTTGAGCCTTCAACTCGCGAGACTGCGAGTACCGATTTTGGCTTAACTAAGGATAATCGTGATTTAAGGCTTGATTAATTTCATAAATGTTTTACTCATTGTATCGCGACTCAGAACTTCGAAGGTAAAAACTTGAGAAATTAGTGTGCCGAGTCACGAACCTGCGAGATAGCGATAATTAAGACTTAATTAGGATTTAGAATAACTTGGATTAAGTCATTAAGTAATCATACTATAATCACATCACGGTTTCGCGAGTCGGAGTTTTAAACATTATGATTTTCGAGAAGATAACGTCGAGTGTCGAAGCGCCGAGAACCATTTTAACCATAGTTAGCTTTTTGCCTTTACTCTTTGACTAGGGTTAACCCACAAGTACCTCGCATTATCGGCTCTCGGGACTGTAATGAAGAACACTTAGGTTTGACGAACGTCGAGGCGCAAAACCCCGACGACGTCTAATCACTGTGTTAAAAAACTTTAGCCTGGTTACTGTCTAGAGTGAGAACTTAACACGAGTTCGCCGTTTCGTGACTCAAGACGTGTGAATTCAAAGATTAAAGTATCTGACTTGCGAGATCCCGAAATAAAGAAAAAAAGATCAAACGTTATTACAAAAGAGGACTTGTTTTATGGGGAGAAAAATCATTGCTGCTTATTCGACAAGGTTGTAGGAATTTTTCAAAGTCCAGAGGGAGAAAAATCAAAAGGCCACTTTTAGAATTCAAGTATCAAAGACTTAAAATTGTGAAGGGTTATAATAAATTAAGGGCGGCTCCAACAATATGGAAAGAGGATAAGGGTGGAGCTAACAAGTTCTAGGCCCCTGTCGAGATTTCAGAGGTTGGGAGAGTCGGAGTGACTCACATGCAAAGGATCGATACGTGAAATCGCGATGCACCTTTTCTAATAGGCGTGTGGTCACAAGGTGTGGTCATGTGGAGATTATTTACACCTGGTGATTGTTCATGTGGGTGGATTTTCACAAAATCCTATGGATTTATTTCGTAGAGGTTCCAGTAGGGACTCGAAGAATTGTTCCAGTTCAATATTGCCAAGATCCTAAGACCAGAAGGTTGCACATCCCTTTGGGGAGAATGGGGTCTGCACCAAGTGGTATCATAGCTTGTACAAAATTGATTTTTGTAGGCCGAGGAGAGAAGACACTAAAGAGGAGATAGTCTGATACCACCAAGTGGTATCAAAGCTTAATTTTGTCTGTATATTTTAGGCGAAAGAGAAGAGGGAGATAGAGTATCGATGCTCTGTGTATGATTTCTTGCAAGGTGTACAGTAAATGGTAGACAACCAGATGAGTTGAAAAAGAGAGGGTGAAGATGGCTACTGAAGGCCATAGGGGTGGTCAAGACAAGGAACACCAATAGAAAACCAAAGTTGAGATAGATAAAGAACTCACAGAAATAAGAGAAAAGATGGAAATGATAGAATTAAAGATACAACGAGATGCAAAGGTACACTAGACATATGAATGGCCTTTGAAGAGGAAAGTAGAATGGCATGTCCAGAAGTTGATGGCCAAAAGGCAACAACAAATGTTAGGAAGGTGGTTGAGGCATGCTGAAAACCTCAATAACATAGGAAGGAAAGTGATTTACATATGTGAACCATAAGTTGGAAAAAACCTCAGTGATGATGAGGAGGAGAGATTAGATAAGGATCTCATAAACTATCAGGTAGACGGTGATGGAATTTCATATTGCCAGGTGGGCAATGAAATGAGATCAATTGGAGATCTCATAGACTGTCGGGAGAGAAGAAGAGAAAGTTTAGATTTACAAGTGGGCAATGAGATGGGATCATTGGAGGATCTCATAGACTGTTAGAAGAGTAGGGCAGGAATCCCAGATTGCCAGGTGGGCAAGGGAGAGGAGATGAGACTGTATGAAAATCTCCTGAACTGAGAGGTGAGTTCAGGTTAGCAATGAATGTTGACAGGGGAGGATCAGAGGAGGAGTATTATGATCATTGGGGGAATTCAGATATTCCTTCCAAACAACCAAGTTGAGGTTAGAGCATATGTTGCAGGTGCATCAACAGAAGGACAACCAACAATAATTGCCAAAGAAGAGGAAAAGTAGAAGATATTGAAGTCTGCCCCAATAGAAGAAGAAGAACATTCTAAAGAATGGTTCTAAATTTTCAGCCAGGAAGCTGAACAAGAGGTAACTACAGCATTGGAGTCTGCAGCAGAAGAGGAAGCATGCAGCATGGATTTTATTGATCTTTGTGGAGAACTGGAAGTTGTGGAAAGAAGAGTGATAGTGAAAAGAATTCACATCCAACAGGTTAAGTTGGAAATATATGGAGGAGTATACCAACCTGGGGAACAGTTGGAAGAAACTGGAACTGAATCAACACCAAAGAAGTTGGCAGAAAATAATCTGTTAAGGGAGATGGTTGAACAACAATTCAGTGAGGAAACAAAAAACTGAAATTTGCAGCAGAATGGAAATTTAGTATTACAGGAGAAATAGATAGCATGAGAGGTCAATATAATCTTCCCTTTCATCAGCAGAAGGAGGAGATGCGGAAAAATAATATGCATTAAGGAAGGAGTCAGCCAGCAAAGCAACTGGACGGGGTGATTGAACAAATCAGGAAGTTGATGTTGATGTTAGCACAATAAGTAGTTAGCAAGGAGAACTTCAAAAAAGGAGATCCTTCCATAATAGCAGGAAAGAAGAAGGAGAAGCAGAAGTAGCAACAACAACAAAGCAGAGGAGCAGGTAGACATATCCAAGAAAATTTTTGGGATCCAGGTGGATTTCAACATAACTAGAGAGCTCATGAATTTTTCAAAGCAATGGACTATGACGCAGGAGCATATTTCCACCTTGACAAATGTGTCAACAAGTCAACACGTCTGCACACATTTGGAGATAGGGAGAGGCACCGACCCTCTCATTTTCAAAATTCGAAATATAATGTTATATAAATTTATGTGTAAGGTCGATAAAAGACAAAGCCATGCCTTTAGACATGTGTGGATAGGTTCATCGAAATAATCGACTATAAGCAGGTCTAGATCCGATACAGGTCTAGATTTGCATTATTTTTAATGAGTCATAGGATAAGGTGTCTTAATTTAGACGATGATAGCATTTATGTGGTGAAGAGGATAATCTCAAAGATCCTTCTTGTAAAAAGAAAGAAGAGACCA
Source organism: Picea engelmannii (assembly GCA_009831015.1). Taxonomy (NCBI): domain Eukaryota; kingdom Viridiplantae; phylum Streptophyta; class Pinopsida; order Pinales; family Pinaceae; genus Picea; species Picea engelmannii. The sequence continues at coordinate 16,500 of ML836702.1, read as the reverse complement.
AAGTTAGGGGTTAGAGAAGGAAGTGTTAGAATAGTGATAGAGTAGCGAGAGGAAGAAAAGAACTGAGACTCTGTGATAGTCCAGTCTTGTACAAAGTTGTAAATAGACGTTGATATTAATACAAAGAAAAACATTTTTTCCTGCATATGATGTCTATTAATGTTATCTGTGTTTTTTGAATGATATCTATATGGCAACATATGATGTAGATGTATATGTTAACTTTCAATTGTAGAATTAAGATAGACTTCTTAAAGCTTTGAGAGTGTTGAGTTATTTTTTGGTTCTTTAGGCTGTGCAGGGAGTGCACAACAGAGTCTTGAAACTCCGTGAGGCGGTGCAAAGAGTGCACATCTGAATTCTAGTTTGAGTTTAGGAAGAATGTGATAGGAGGGCACACCAAAAGAATTATAAACTCAAGAAAGGAGCCTCCAGGTTACTGAATACCTTGGAGGAAATACTGTGTAGAAGAAGGCATAGAGAGAACAAAATTGTTGAAGATTTTGTAAGAGCTCAGCCAGGTGGGCATCAAGCAAGTGCAAGGAGTGCATAAAGGAGAACTCTGTTTCGAGTTCAGAGGTAAGAAAAGTGTTAAGGAGAAGACACTTACAGAGTTACTGAATACTCTGCAAATCTCAGCAAGGAGTGCTTGAGTGGAAGTTTCCAAGAGGGAACTTGTATCTCTTCGAGGGACATAAGGGACATAGACACTTCAAGGTCCAAGCCACATACAAGCTTAAGAGAGATAACACGAAACTGCACGCAGAGCGCAAGGAATGTGTTAGGGCCCAGGTCAAGTTACATTGACAAAAGCTCAGGAGGGAAAGTGGAAGTCGAAACCCAAAGTCAGAGGGCTCGCAGGAGGACAATCGAAGGCTGAGACCTTTGAAACGTTGGAAATATTCCTAGTCAGGAAGAAATTCAAAACTCAAGAAGAGGAGCGTTGACAACCACTAGGTCAGCTACAGAGGAAGAAATTTGGATCATTGTATCTCACGTCCAGACACCCAGAAGAGTTTGTAGGAGGAAACAGATCTCAGCCGTAGGATCTGGGAGCGTGTGGGCCAACAGTCGTTGGATATAGGGAACGTGCACAAGGTTTAACCCCATTGGAGTTGCATAGGAGAGTGGATGTCACAAAACGCGAAGTCCTGAAACCATCAGGACTGTCCACAATCGGAGGATAGGTGGCAACAGATCCGAAAGTCTGAAGAACCGAACTTCGGAAGATTTGCAAGGGAAAGAGCTGCAACGATCCTAACTGTCCACCGGAAGGTACACACGACGAGAGATCAACATTTCACTGGCTTGCGACTCGAGGAAGTCAAAGGGAAGACTTGTGAGGAATCACAAAATCAGAGTAAGGTGTTGTGCCATATACTATCTCTATTACTTTGAAATCCACCATAGTGTGCACTCCATCCAAATCTATTGTCCAACCTTTAAGTCTTCCAATTGGTAACATTTTGTACTGATTTGCAAGTTTCAACTGGACATGTGAATAGACTTGTTGGCCCTCGACCAAGTTTTGAGGAAACCTTGGTCAGGTTTGGACCATTTTTTAACTATGACACATTGTTCGAAGAAGGATCTCCCAGGCGGAGCTGAGATCGCGGATCTCACTTATTTTGCAGGCTGTGTGGACCCAATAAGGAGTTCTTTAGGGGTTTTGTAATGGGTTATGGGATGTCGCCCCATGGGGGTTTCCCATGTTTGGCCCTATTGTAAGGGTTTGTAAAAGTATAAATAAAAGAAGAATGTATGGTAGAAGTAGTGCAAGAGAATATTTTTGAATATTTTTGAGGAGCTAAGTGCAAGTAGCTTGAATTGATTTGTGCCAAGAAATGTATGTGAGTAAGGCTATGTGCTTGATAGAGAATTGGCTCTATTCCTAGACCTAGTTTTGGAAGGAGGATCTTGTGCTCAGTGTGCAGATATCTTGTCCTATGTGAAGCTTGGATATGTGGATTAGTTTACAAGAGCGGATGAATGTAAGATTCAGACGAATAATAAATAAGGTGAAGTAGTTGGTGGATGTAGCCCTGTTAGCACTCTTTAATTTGCCCAAGGTTGTGGAGGCAGTCACAGAGGCAACATCGAAACCGCTTTGAGTCAAGGATCTAGCCCTCCAAGACTCAAAGAGGGATCTTTATGTCAAATTTATCTTTGTTATAGATTTGATCTTAGGCTAGCTATGCAGAATAGGATATGTTCTTGGAGTTTTTTGGTTGAGACAGCAAAATAAGACCATTGGGCTATGGGGTCTATGACAAGTTTGAAATTAAACACAGGTCTATAAGGTATTTCCACAGGGCAAGGTAATGCAGATGTTGGATCCTTTAGAAATAAAGTGATGTAAAAGAGGAACAGATGA
>ML836701.1:16288-28356 GCA_009831015.1 Picea engelmannii | reverse complement strand
ATTTTTTTGCGTGGTCCTACTGAGATCTGAAAACTTATGACACTCGTATTATTCAACACACAATCCCATTAAAACTCGGAGTAAAACCCTTCCAACAGAAGCTCTGGAAGTACCACCCATCCCTAGAACCCCTTGATGTAGGAACATCACTCCACCTCAACATGCACCAATAAGATTTCACGCATGGTGCACATTTAAGGGAGGAGAGGTGCCACCCTCTCATTTTGCCTCAAGAATTTAAGGCGTGATCCAAGCATTAAATGATGATAATATGGAAGAGCCAAGTTGTTCTTTCACACAAGACGGAGATAAGGTCTCCATTAAGTGGTTGACGACAGAATGGATTTGCATCCGATGTGGAGCAGATTTCCATCATTGTAATTTGCCCCTTAGACAGGTGTTTTGAATGGTGATTTGACACCACTAATTTAGCTTGCAAGGGAATCTCGTCAAGCCCCTCTTGTATAAATATTTGTATTGTAAGAAAAGTAGAGGTTGGGTTGGATAGGTTAGATAATCCAGTTGTAGGTTATAGCCAGATGTATGGGAGAGAAACATAGAGAGATGAGACTCAGTTGTAGCTCGGACTCTACTATTGTAATCTGACATTCCACCATTAATAGAAAATGATAGTTTTTCCTATTTCCAATTTGTATGTAATGGATGTTGGGTTCTGAATGTCTTTTACATGCATTTGAATTGTAGATGAATGCTAGAAATTGTCTACAGGGATAGAGATAAAGTTTCCTATCCGCGAGTGTGCTGAGTTAAGTTTGGTTCTCTAGGCTAAGTGCAAGGAGTGCACGACAGAGAAAGGAAACTTTGTGAGTCGACGCAAAGAGTGTGTGTCTGAAATCAGTGGAGTCAGAAGAGAATCTGCCAGGAGGGCACACTAGATTAATTCATAGACTCGGGGAGAAATTTCAAGGTGGTTAAGTACCTTGGAAATAAAGACTATGTGGGAGGAAGCATAGTTCCGAGTTACTGAACACTCTGAAACACTCTACCAAGAGGGCATCAAGCTAGTGTGAATGTGCACAGAAGCAACATGTTTGGAAGTGTTGGAGAACCCCATAATTGCTTAACATTCTGGTGAAGGGAGGTTTTGCAAGAGTGCATCGACAAAGTAAAGGGGATGCCTTAAACCTTTTCATAAGGCTAAGGGAGAATCCATCGAAGAAATGATTTGAGCGCAAGGAGTGCACCAAAGGTATTGTAAGTACATATTACAAATCTCAAGAGGAAGGGCGAGAATTTTCCAGGAGAGCACAAAGAAGTTCACAAGAGGAATGTGAACTTGGAAGGTTTTCAAGCCGAGCAAAGTCGTAGAAGAGCCTGCACAGAACTCTGCAAGGAGTGAAAAAAGAGTTCGAGAACAACTTAAGTCTTGAAAGAAGAATTTGTGCTAAGTGTGAAAAATAATTGAGGACTTGCCAAAGTCCCGAAGATAGTGAAACTATCCATGGTCGAGGAGGAGACAGGTAGCATAAGATTGAGAGGTTCGGAAGCAAGAACTTCGAGAGGTTTTCCAAGAGCAAGTAAATATCTTCGAGAAGTTGCGAAGGGTTATTTAAAATCCAAACCCTTGAATCTAGAAGGGTACATGATAGAGATCCACGCATTTTGGAGGAAGAAACCCTTCAGAGAAAATTCAAGAGGAGGAGAATACCCAAAGAGCTGGGGAAGCCGAAGCAATCCTAGTCGTCCATCGAGATAGGACGTTTGGAAAGGGATCAACACTTCCCTAATACACAAATTAGGGAAAGTAGATTCGAAAGAAGAGAGGACTCGCGAAGTCCTAACTCGCGAGTTGATCACAACCGTTGATCACAGGGAGAATGTAGACTGTAGATCTGGTCCTAAGAATTCGTTGACTCGAAAATCGAGGAAAAGGAGGTAAGCAGTTTGAGAAATTTTTGAAGTATGAGATCACGAAGGGAGTTGGACCATGGTATTATTCTATGGTCACATCAAGGAGAAAGCTTAGAACGAGGGAGCTAGTAGTATTGGCATTAAGATTGGAAAGTGCTAAGGAGAGGGTCCGTGGGCACCACATAACCTGAGCCAAGGAAGGAAAGGGCCTGTTTCAAGTTAAATCGATTCCATCAGGAGCCCGATGAACCATTCAGTTTAGTGAATTAAACGATCTTATAATGGGAGGTCGAGAATCCATTTGGAGGGAAGGGAGTCTGCGGTAGAGTGGTATCAGAGCGCAAGTTTTGTCCATATATTTCAGGCGAAGGTGAAGCTGTAGAGTCTGCGGTAGAGTGGTATCAGAGCGCAAGTTTTGTCCATATATTTCAGGCGAAGGTGAAGCTGTAGATTCTCTCATATGCAGAGTGAACAACAGGCTTTCCAAGAGGGCAGGTAGAGGGTGAATATGGCCATAAAAGGTCATAAACATGATCGAGGATAAGTCCATTCACAGAAAAATAGAGCGGAGATGGACAAGGAGCTCATTGAAATCTGAGCACAAATGGAGAAGCTAGCATTCAAGATGCAACAGGAGGCAAAGGTGCGTTGGAGGTACAAGTGGCCTTTGAAGAGAACAACTAAGTGGCATGTTCAAAATTTATTGACCAGAAGGTAGAAACAGAGGTTAAAAAGGTGGTTGAGGCATGCTGAAAACCTCAGTGATGAGTGTTTGCACCCAATTCGTCACTAGGTGAGCAAATAAAAGGTGCTTACATGCCTAGTTGGGCTCTGCTAGGCATGACAGCTGTAGAGTAAAAGGTTAGAAAAAGAAACAACAAAACTATTAACAAGAATTAAATCAAAACAAGCTAAAGCTATGAGCATATGAAAAAATGAAAAATAAATACAAATGGACCAATATCACCAATGTATAAGCTGATCTATTGATGAAATCCAAAGGCACAATGAAGAAAGGGGACTTGGGTCCCTTCTTTCTCCAATGGAAGGCTCTTGAAGCCCTCACAAGCTTGCTCTCCTTACAAATGAAAAGATGAAAATGTGGGTGAAAGAACTCCAAGCTTATCCACTCAAGAGAGAGGAGGATAGCTCTTGTGAAATGATGCCTATGTGTTCTTGTCAAAGAATGAGTCCTTAACAATCTTCGCAGCATAACAATGCATAGAACTCCTTTAGAAAGTGATGGTTATTCATGGCTTTTTATAGCCTAGCATTGGGTGATTATTTAACCTCTTTGGAGTGTGAAAAGGGGCTCTTTAGGGCTCAATTAGGTATTTGACCAACCCACCATGCGGATTGAGCTCGGATTTGGTGTCAAATCGACTTGGGAGTTGATCCATTAGTGGTTGGGAGGCCGACCAATTTCAATAAATGCATCATTTAGCAGGTGCACAGGTTTTTCACCCAAAAGTTGTGCATTGTGCGCGCATGCACGCATTGTACGTTGTTGTTCCGCGCATATGCGGGCGCACCCAGATTCTGTAAAGCGCCCTTCAATTTTTTGGTTATTTTGTATAGTTTGTGACCCTTTTTCCATGCTATGGAATTAATCTTGTGCCATTAATGGCTTCTTTCTTGTTTTGATGATGCGGAGTTCTTGTCGCCATGTGCGGACGAAATTTCAGTGATAACAGATGTCCCCTGATGGATGAGGTTAGGAGCATACGTATAGCCGAAATCCATCAATGTTTCTTTTACTGAGAATGGTGTTGTAAGGGAGAGCAAGAGTGGGACTGTGTAGAGAAATCCTTTGGAGAATAAAGGAACCTGTAGAACCCGACCTTCCACAAGGTGCGTAACAATATACAACTATGTACAAACGAGGCGGGCATGCCCCATGCTCGTATGATGTAACTCTGAAAAAAGATGAAGGAAATGTTGGTGTAGACAACTGCAGCGCCCTCGAGGGCGGTAATGATAAAGGCAAAAGACAATTTTGCAAAGGAACATACTCTAAACAATAGGCAATGATCGCAGGAACAAGCAGTGACGATGATGCAGGCAGTGATGGCCCTACCAAATTCAGAGGTCTTCGGCAAATGATAATAATAACTGCAATAGTCGCAAAGTAAGACCCACCGTAACATGAGAAAGTGTTGGCATTGAATGTTATGGGGGTCAAAAACATCAGGGAGCAATGGTGTTTCCCCCTGTGTCGTCCGAGATCTCTCATTAAATAGCAAATGAGAATCAAGATACTGTCGCCCTTCTGGAAAATTGTGTTGATGTTGACAAAAGGGGGACGCGACTCCCAGAAGAAAAGGGCTTCATGGAATCTACGGTGGTGAAGAAGTGGCAGAGGTACATGGATGAAGTCAAGAAGTGGGAAGACTCAAGACTGCCCTTGGCTGGAGAATGTATGAGACAAACAGTGGCCGCAACCGTGTGACAAGGTCGAGTGTCAGGGGGATGCCAAGACCGAGGATAAGTTGTGCCAGAGGTGGGACAAGGTGAACAAATTCAGAGGGTAGAGGTAAGTGACCTGGGTAGTACTCTGAAGATATAGACGATGCCGGCGAGGGTAAATGAGAAGTAATGCTCCAACCAAGGGTGACATGGGTTGCGTGTGGCCAAAAGGAAAGTAGGTTGCCAATGGTGACGACAAAAGTAAATAACTGGAAATAAAGGCATGTGTACAAGAAATAATGAATAATTGTGGAAAAATGTACAAATACAGAAATGGGTGCCCCAGTGTGAAATGAGTGCCCCAGGGAGGGCAGAATTAGCTTGAGAAACTGATGAAGGGTGGGGGCCCCATTGGTGAGTTTCTGTATGAGGTATGTGAAATGAGGGTAGGTTCACAGATGGGCAAACTGATGGTGGATGAAGCAGTGGGTTCGTGATCCTGCAGAGGTGCAGGTAAAAAGAACATAACCATAAAGCGATGACCTAGGATTCCATATGGGAAAGCTAGCAAAAATGAGGAGAAGGAGTATGTGGTTGATCTACAACATGATGAAAGACTATCGGGACTCCCATCCCTAAAGGGTAATGATGAACAACATGAGTGTCAAAAAGTGCCAAAAGGTGCTATGAATGGGACAACTCATGTGGGTGAGAATGCTACCAGGTTACAGTACTGAAGATGCAAATGGAGATGTGAGTACTGCAGAGAAGGGAAAGATGATCCTAAAGGAAAATATCAGAGGGGTGACTGGAAAATGTAAATGCAGTACAACAGGGGAAGACTACATGCCAGTGCTGAGTATATACCTGAAGGAATGACGTGGAGAGATGACGATCAAGTACCTGCACATACAACAACCAAATACCCAAAGTGAACAATATCTGAATAGAATCAAAGATATGAGCATGCATTAGATAACTGTGACAATGCGTGTGCGTACCTGACCATGATATGAAAAAAGGCGCCCCGGGGGCTCAGGATGAAAAGTGGCCCAGAGGCAGCTGTGATGTAGGCGGTGGGATGTTGATCCCATGGCTGAAGATGGTTTGACAAATGGACACCGTGGGCTCCCGGAATGTTGAGTGGAAGTTTTGGCAAAAGGCCTATATATAGTTGTAGGGCCCACATTGCCACTTCATTTGTATCTGCTGCTACAATGACTGGACGAGCAGATTCAGAGGAGATTTAGTGATTTAGGAAGCACGAGGTATCCGATCGACGGTGTGCGAGTTTCAGGTTAGTGGTCTGATCATCCTGCATAGAAATAGGTTTCTAATTTTTGGGCAAGGTAGGTACGGGGGGCCGTACAGGGGGTTTAAGGGGAATTTTCATAGGATGTGGGCCCACGTGCGCGGGCGATTCAGTGGAAGGAGCGCATACGTGCGCGCCTGTCCACATAATAAATGCGCATGGGTGCGCGTGGGTGAGAAGTTAAGGCGTGCCCTAGGGGCGCGCCTGTGAGGTGGACAGGCGCGCATTAGGGCGCGCCTGTGGGGTTAACAGGCGCGCTCCCGAGCGCGCCTGTGGGTTTGACAGGTGCGCCCTAGAGCGCACCTGTATTTTGAACAGGCGCACTCACGAGCGCACCTGTGGGGAAAACAGGCACACATACGTGCACGCCTGTATCGTGAACAGGTGCGCATGTGTGTGCGCCTGTGGGTAGTAAAACCGCGCCTTTGAGGCAAGTTTTTAAGGGTAAAAAATGAGCCTTTTGATGCATTGGATGTTTGCATAAGCTAATATAGGACTCTTTGTTGTGTGCAGGTGTTTAGCAGTGACCATGGATGTGCGGTGGCGTGAGCGTGACTGGTCACAGTTGCGTGATGTTGTGGCCAATGCCAGGCCTGCAGTTCAAGCGTCTTTAGCAACCAATGGGTTGCTAAAGTTTTTTGAGTGCCCTTTGATACGGGCACATGAGTACTTACTCCAGTTCCTACTCCAGATGTGGAGCCCGGATCTGCACTGCTTCCTCGTGCGACGAGAGCAGATCCCCTTCACTGCGGTGGAGGACATATATTTCTTGACTGGGCTCCCCTTTTGGGGAACACCGCTGTCGACAGAGCCTGTGCTGCCGAGGGATACTCGCTTGGCTGATGTCTTCGGACGATATTGCTCAGGTGAGAACTACATGTCTGGGACTGTAGTGAGTATCAGTGGTTTGGATGCCCTGTTGCATCGTTCCATAGAAGCGATGATTGTTCGGGTGTATGGGTCACGAGCTACCCACCGGATCAGTGGTGGCGAGTTGCTAGTGATGGAGAGGGTGGTGGTGGGCCGTGAGCGGTTCACTTGGGGTTTGATACTTCACGCGCGGATGATCGCGCAACTGGACCGATGTCGGTCTACAGGTACCGAGGAGTTTTCATTCGGCTCGATCGTGGTAGCCTATTTCTTGGAGAGGGTGCCAATGTTGCGCCCGAGGGTGCTATTAGAGGCACCAGGGGTACGAGAGTCATGCTTGAGGCAGTGGTCAGCAGTTTTGGTTCGCCACGATGGTGGCGAAGGTGGGCACTATTTCACGGCACAGGCGGCGCAGATATGGTGGTAGATGCCGCAGGTTATACTCCAGTTCCCCTATGCTGGGGTGGACTTCCAGGGGGACCCGGACATGGTGTTGCCTCCTGGGGAGGTTTTCGACCATCGAGGTATGTTGTGTATTTGTATGTTTTGATTTATGTTAGCTTGTGACATATCAGTTCATATGATGATGTATAGACACTGATACGATCTGCTATTTGTTGCTTTGTGTATGTGCAGATTTGGCACCTCGCGGGCGCGAGGTGGAGTTGTATAGAGTGTTGGTTCAGAGAGAGCCGGAGAGACCTCCACGTGGAGAGAGGAGGAGACGGGATGAGGCCGCTGGGTGACCTGCATAGCCCGAGAGGGAAGTGAGGAGACGTCGATTCGACGATCCAGGTGCGGGACCGTCACATGCTCCTCCGACGGCAGCCGAAGTAGACTTTGATGATATACGTCGTCGTCTGGACACGGTGTTACAGGACGTGCCTAAGGGCATGTGGATTCATATCCAGGACAAGGGGTTCCTGGAGCAGTGCATTGGCTTACCGCCACCATGGCGGTGGATAGTGCGTCGAGCAGCTGTGGTCGCTGCGATGACGAGTGGACGCCTGTCGCCGGGGTAGGAGGGTCCTGCAGGTGTTCCACCACCACCACCTGGGGCAGGTGGGGGTGGGCCACCACCTTCTCCTGAGGGAGGAGTAGCTGGGGGTGCGATAGAGGCACCCTGATGTATGTATGTACTGTGTATACCTTTTTGATAGGCTGGTGAGCCGAGTTTGTACCGAGATGTGGCACTGGCCTGCAGGACGATGTAGATTTTTTGTATGTAAACATTCAGATGGCCTGATGGGCCCATATATATATATATATGAGTATACATGTTGTTGAGATCCAAATGTGTTTTATATGTGTTTTGTGTTAATGATGATGATGTCTATTTGAACTATATGTTGTGACAGGATGTATGAGGTGTTTATGTATGTGTAGCTTGATGTGATATATGCCAATCTAACACCATGTTAGCAATTTCATTTGTTGTTTGATTCAATTCTCTTGGAATATGTGTAAATGTAATGGAATCAAAATGTCAAGATAATAATCTAACCTGTAGGTATTTGCGAAAGAGGCATGGATCGCGTACATGGTACACATTATTGAGTTGGAGAACGACTAGTTGGGAGTCGAGGAAAACGCTAAGGTGACGAATATGATGATGCTGGGCGTCGGTCAGGAGGTCAATGACAGCAGTGTATTCGGCTTGGTTATTGGTTGCTGGTCCTAAACAGATGCCGCTGGAATGTAGCATTTCATGTGAAGGGGTGTAGAGAGCCCAAGCAGTCGAAGCGAGATTTTGCGTCCAATGGTTGGCGCTGTCGGCATAACCGATGTGGTAAGCTGGTGGAGGAGTCATCTGTCAATAGCACGAAGGATAGTTTAGATGAGGGAAAAAAAATATTAAAAACACTAGAAAAGAAAAAGAACCTAAAGTAGCTTGACTACGTTTAAGCATAAAATTTCTTGAGGTATAACCCATTGACGGGTTCTTTAAGCGTGAGGCCTTCGGGGGAGGCCAGGATGTATGCACCTTTGGTGAGGTAATGTTGGATGATGTAAGGGCCATGCCAAAGTGATTCGAATTTGCCGTGGCCAAAGGTATCATGAGAGATATCATAGGCCAGGACAAGGTCGCCTTCATGAAATGATCGAAGGTTGACATGGTGATCAAAGGTAGCCTTGGATCATTTTTTAGCTACCTCATTGTTCTATAATGAGGATCGACGATCCTCATCCAGAGACTCCAAGTTCAAAAACTGCTGCTCCATTGGAGCAGTGTCAGGTAAAAGCTCAATTGCGGTGCGTAGGGTGGGAATTTCTCACTCGATGGGAAGAGTTGCCTCGATCCCATGGACTAAATGAAATGGCGTAAAACCCGTAGCGGTCTTTGTTGCCGTTTGATAAGCCCATAGCACGGAAAATAACATATGATGCCAATTCATTTTATGTTTATTGACCATGCGCTGTAACATGGTCTTGAGGACTTTGTTTACTACCTCGACCTGTCCGTTTGACTGAGGATAGTATGGTGAGGAAAACTCGTGAGAGAAGCCTAATCGAGATGAGAGTTCGACAAAGATCTCATTCTCGAAGTGTTTCCCGTGGTCGGAAACGAGTTGGAGTGGTACTTCGAACCGGGATATGACGTGGTTGAAGAAAAAACGCACTGCAGTGTCAACGGTGTTGTTGAAGGTGGGCATAGCTTCGGGCCATTTGGTGAAGTAATTGACAATGACAACAATGTATTTGTGACCATTGTTGGAGGGGGGATTACAAGTCATAAAGTTAATGCCCCATTTACAAAAGGGGCCTGCAGTAATGACAGGGTGAAAAAGAGCGGGGGGGGCTCGGGCTTTGTTGGCATAGAGATGACATTGCTCACATCGTTTCACGGCATGAATGCAATCATGAAACAGGGTAGGCCAAAAATAACCAGCTTGGATAATCTTATGAGCTGTGGAAATACCCGAAAGATGGCCTCCACATGCACCGCTGTGACAGTCGTTTAAGACTCTGTAGGCCTCGTCAATAGTCAGGCAGTGACGAAGAATGGTGTTGACACCCCGCCGATATAGGATGTTGTCGATGAGGAGATAGCGGGGGGCCTGGTGGAAAATGCACTGACGATCATCTCGTGATAGGTGGTTACCAAACTTTTGAGTTCGTAGGTAGACGAGAAGGTCGCCATACCAAGGATCATCAGAAGCGATGTAAAAGAGATGTTCGTCAGGAAAGTCGGTGTTGACGGGGGCACTGGTGATGTCAGAGGGAAGGGTTGTGACAAGTTCAGCAAGAACGAGGGCCTTCTTACTCTTAGGTGTTGCGAACTCGAGGTCATACTCCTGGAGGATAATGATCCATCGAGTGAATTTGCCGTTAACTTGGCGAAGGCTGAGCAAGTATTGCATAGGGTTGGAATCTGTGATGACTTTTGTGGTGTGAAGCAGAATGTAGTGGCGCAATTTCTGGACTGTGAGGACAATGGCAAGAGCGAGTTTCTCTTCGTGTTTGTACTTCAGGGGTGGTCCTGAGAGGTTCTTACTGATGTAGAAAATGACGTGTTCACGATTGTCATCTCCGAGATGGACGAGGATGCCAGCTACTGATACAGTGGATGCTGATACGTAGAGAATGTAGTCGTGATTATAGTCAGGTGCACTGATTAAGGTGCATTTGAAAGCGCTGCTTTAAGATCGTCAAACGACTGTTGGGCATAGTCGTCCCAGTGAAAGGGGATGTCATGACGTAGTAAGCGAAGGAAACCATGTGCTCGGATGGCGTAATCAGGAACAAAGCGTCGCAGAAAGTTAGCTTTGCCCTGTAGATTCTGCAGTTGTCGTAAATTCCGAGGAGGTGGAATTTCGGTGATAGCTTTGACTTTAAGGGGGTCCAAGGTAAACCGCTGTGGTAAACGATAAAACCGAGGAGGCGCCCTGCGGTGACACAGAATACACACTTGAGAGGGTTTAAGCGGATGTTATACTGACGACACCGTTGAAAGATGATTCGTAAATCATCGAGGTGTTGGGTGCGCTTCTTAGATCGAGCTGTGAGGTCGTCCAAGTAGGCGAGGATGATGACAGCCAGATCATGAAAGATGTATGTCATTGCGCGCTGGAAGGTTGCGTCGGTGTTCTTTAAGCTGAAGGGCATGACATGATATGCAAACATACCCCACGGGGTAATGAATGCGGTTTTATACTGATCAGCTGGGTGGATTTGAATTTGATTGTAGCCAAAGAATCTGTCCATAAAGGAGAGAGCCTCGTGGTCGGCGCAGTCATCGATAATCTGATCGATGAAAGGCGTTGGGAAGTTGTCTTTGGGACATGCGTTATTGAGATTGTGAAATTCGGTGCAAACGCGAATGGTGCCTTGTTTTTTGTCGACGGGTACAGGGTTGGAAACCCATGAAGTGTAAGCGATGGGGTAAATAAACCCGGCCGTACGTAATTTATCAATTTCAGCTTTGATAGCCGCGGCCTTAGATGGGTGTAGAAGTTGTTGTTTCTGGAAAACTGGTGTGATGTCAGGCCAGGTGTCGATGTGATGCTCAACAATAGATGGGTCTAAACCAGGCATCTCTGTGTATGACCAGGCAAAGATATCTCGATATTCTTGGAAGAGGGCTTTATATGCCGCGATTTCCGGAGGAGTGCAAGCTGCTCCAATGATGATTTCTTCGACAATGCCATTTTTAATGGAAATGCTGATTTTGATGGTGGGGGAAATGTTAGCCAGATTTCCTTCTTCAAAAGCATCGGGTGCAGGAATAGGATTGTTGAACCAATCGATAGGCCCTGATGGGATAAAGTCTTTGGTTTTGACCGCGTAAATGGAGTTGTGGCTAGGAGGCATGTGGGCTTCCTGCGGAAGGAAGAGAACACGGTGATGTAGTGCGTCCCAGGGAGAGTCTAGGCATTGTAGCTCTTCCAATATGTCTTCGTCACATTGAAAATGACGAGAATATAATGGATCGTGAGGAGTGATCTCAGCTCTAGTGTGATTGCCCCCTGCTGGTGAAGCAAGGGGAGAGGTGCGAGCAGATGGTGAGGGTTCGCTCGTCAGGAACCATATGTTGAAGTACTGAGGGGTACCCGTGGTGGTTGGATGAGTAATCTCTGTAGGGGAATGAGCAGGAGAGTTGGGAGGGTTACGGGGTAAATCCTCAGATGTGCCATCTAATAACCAAGGAGGTATTGGGAGTGCCTCGGGTTCAGGTGAAATGACGTGAAAATCCTCGAGTAGCAAGGTAATGTCAATTACCACTGCTGCGAGTTGGTGACGCAGGGTTAACTGACGTTGCCTATATGTGAAGATTATTGGACACTGGTATGTAAAGTGAGCCAATGAATCACAAAGAGAGCAAGGGCATCTCATGCGTTCATTGACTGAAGTGGTGACATAGCGAATGTTAGTGATTTTTGTTGTGGAGGATGTGGCAGGGCGTGGGTTGTTCTGAAAGTCCTGGCATATGATAGATAATGCCTGCCAAAAACGTGGCAATGCCGAACAATGATGGGTGTAGTGGCCATACTCAGAACAGATGGCACACACGAATTTGGTCCTCAACCCTTTACTACTGGAAGGTTGAGTGGTAGCAGTAGTAATGGGTGGTGTGGGGGTTGGATTGGGGGGAATCAAATTCCGTAAT
>ML836699.1:52456-67571 GCA_009831015.1 Picea engelmannii | reverse complement strand
TACGACAATGATAGGGGTGGAGGAATTGACTTTAAGATTAGATGGATTTGATTTGGGACATTGTGACCAGGCCAATTGTGACATGTGGATACTGCAACTTGAGGCTAGCCACAAGGCCATTGTGACCTATACTTGGTGATGGAGAACAAAGATTGAGGTGGTGTTGAATTTTGGCGTGCATAACACACAATCTTTTCTCTCATACTCTTTAGTGAATTAGAATGCTTACTAGTATCTATGAAATCTAACATACCCCCACTATTTCGTGGATGTTTTACTTTTTTCTTTTTTCAAATGTGTTGTGCATTACCTTTGTTTATACCAAATAGTGGAGGTTTTCACTGCCACATAAATTAGATTCAATTCGAATTCAAATCATGGTTTCATATTTTTATTTTCACTTCCCAGTAAATTTTGGTAATTCGAATTCAAATCATGGTTTCAGTGAATTTATGATTCACATCTATGATATTGCTTCACTCTATTGCAAATAAAAAACACTAAATCTATTTTCATTGCAAGTCTATGTGGATTCTGCATCATAAGTAGACATGCCATGCATAATTACATATAATTAAAAACATGTAATTACAATGTTCATGTTGAAATGACCAATTTGAACTTGACTGGAAAAAATTAACTCTTGCCATTGGCATTCCTTCAAACCCATATCTCATCACTAGAGCCTAATAAGTTTACCCATCAAGTAGACCTAACCCAAGTTCAAATGTCACCCCAACCACTTCAAAAAATCCCAAAATAAACCCTAGATCCTATTCCTTTCAAGCCTCCACAAGTAGAGATCTATATTTCACAAGGACAAGCAAAAAAAATATCCTTACCAAATATTGTTATAGAAAGATTTGCCTCACCATTGTTGTCTTGCACAGAGGGTCTTTTTCCTTTTCCCTATGCAGACTTGTCATCCGTTTTTTATGAATCCGGAGCCAAAAATATACATTTTTCCACATATACGCTCCCTATCATCTATGCAAGATGCGTATACGCTGGTTGCTCCACTACAACCCACGTACATCAGGATTTGTGCCAAAAAATACAAAAATGAGGCCGGGTTTCCATGTCACGACAGAAGATATCTGATCTTTGGCCTTCCACATACTGGAAACGTTTGGACTCGACCCTTCAATTTCATTCTGAAGGCTATAATAGCACAATTTTGAGTTATGGAAAAGGAGGAGTAAAAATTCAACTTTGAGAGCAAAGTTACTCTGGAGAAATTACTTCATATTGAGTCTGCATCCCTTTGTCCCTCAAGTCTGAACATAGTGTTCATCCCCCAAGCTCATTCCCTATTGTTGACAGAACCTCATTGACTCTCTCTTATGAGCTTTCCTTTGGTGGAGGTCCAGTTAGAAGGAACTTGGTTTCTTCGTTTTGAACCGTGCCGACATGGAAGTCTGTAATGTTGTCACTTCTGCTGATCAATTATTAATAGAAATACTCCTTTCTCGTCCTATTGGTATCTTGCAAATATATGATTATTATCCATGGGCATGTTTGTAATGTTTATTAATGGATTATGCTATCTGATGTGCTAACCCCTTTATATCATCACTATGTTCTTGCTCTACTTGTTTGTTAAGAACTTATTGCAGGTATAAAGCTTTGGGTCGAAGTGCTCAACGGTGGAACATCATCAAACGTTGGATCAAGGTATGCCTCTTTCTTATCTTGCACATTAATTTATATAACATATGTTTGAATTGAGTTGATTTCTGCAGTCATACCTGTCTGTTGTGGTTTACCCTTGGCCATAGAGATTTTTCCCCTCGTAACAGAAATGGTGACCATACTGGGGAGATATCTTCCTTCTAAGGGTTGACGTACTTTTTCTTCTTGCATTGCTCTTTTTCCTTGGTGTTTCTTGTCGTATCACTACTCGAAGGATTCTGTTAACTCTAGGTCTAAGTTTCTAGCCTTCTTACCTTTGCCTGACCTTGTTTTGAATCCCATATGCTCCTTTTTCCCTGATAGTCGCGTATACCTGCTTGTTGTCTCATTAGCTTAGTTCATTTAGCGAAAGATTGCCTTTTACTTCTAAATTGCAGAGTTGAAATTGAAAATTGCACTGTTTTTATTAGCATATCATTCATTGAAAAGTTAAAGATAGACTTTGCATTATATTCATATTCATTTTCTGGCAGAGTCATAAAATCATGAGTTTCTCTTCCATACCCTTTTGAGTAATCATGACTAATAAAATTTACATTTTAAAATAAAATTGATTAGTCACAATTTTATTTTTTAGGGTGCACAAACTAGTCTAGGATTTAGTGCCTTGGAATAAGATTTTGTGAGTAAACTTCTCCAAGGAAATTAAATCAACATATGTGTCTGAGACAGGGAGTTGAGAATTCCATTGTATAATTGGTAATATCAGGAGGCTCCACTCACACCAGAGTTAATCACAAGGTCGCACAAAGTTAGTTGAAGGGATAACCCATGGATACTCACCTAGCGTCAGAGATATTTCTGTGGATTTATGTGTATTTGGGGATCTTTCTAGTACCCATACCTCTGTGAGAGGCGGTGCTTTCAACATTTCAGGATTGTCTACCCTACCCATACATTGATCCGAACTTACAACAGCTCGCTTGTGCATAAGTTATACAATGGTTTATTAGTTTTTTGACTTAGGTATCTCATAGGTTACTTGCATGGGTGATTCTTTTTATACCCTGGGTAAGATAGGGGTCGGACATCACACAACCTTTATGGAGGATTACCTCTCCGAGGGGACCTGACCGACTGGTTGTTAAGCCCACAAGGGGACTTGAACCTACAGATTGAGAAACCAGAGCCACCGCCTCGTATTCTGAAAGGAGTACTTAAGCGCTCTACTCACAACCCTAATGATAGAGCCACCCAAAACTACTCTGTCATTAAGGATCTGGGCCAAACCCCTTGTGCGATTTTGTCTTTGGAGGTACTCCAAATGTGTCCATCACATAGGAATGTCTTTCTCTCTGCCTTAGGATCTCTAGAGCCTAGTAGCTTGAAACTCATCAAGCTTGATGTCACGGATGTGAAGCCTCACTTACCCTACCATGTGGCTTTCCAAATCCACGTGGAGTATTCCAAGTATACTTTCAAACAAGCAGTTGTTGATGAAGGTGTTGCCACCTGCGTGATGTCCCTGGTCTATTGGAAAGCTCTCGGTTCTCTGACACTTTCCAAGTCATCAAACATGTTGACTAAATTTGATGGTCATTCCTTCTGCCCTCATGGTATTCTCCCCGCCTTTCTGGTTCAGTTAGGGGGGAAGACGATGGAGGTGGAAGTAGAGGTAGTTCATGCACCTCTTGATTATAATCTGTTACTAGGTCACAATTGGACCTATTCTATGGCCGTTGTTGTATCGTTTGTTTTCTATATACTCTGTTTTCCTCATCAAGGGGAGATCATGACTATCGACGAGTTATCCTTTGCGTACTCTAGTCCTAATGCTTCTTTTGGACCGTCGATCCCTGTTATCGACAATTCTCAGTCGACAACTGATAATATTGGCATCAGAATGTATTCTTCCCTCATGAGTACCTTCGACTTCAAGGCATCGATTCACCACGTTTACGCCATGTCGAGTAGGCTTGCTTCAACCAGGAGGTCCATATCTTTCCAGACTTCTTATTTTAGTGATCCATGGACCCTACTTTCCTCGACTTCATTGGGTGAAAGACAGTTTCACGCTGGCATGGCTATGCCACTATCAACAACGGAGATTACGTATCAAGTTGTTCTAGACTCTTTTGTCGATATTGATCCTGTTACCTCACAGATGGATGAGGAGGATCCTGTTCTCAGGCCTATATCGGCCACCTCTTCCTCCTGCTCGCACGATTTCCTAGATGAGACTTTGCATTCAAATGAACCCATCCTGGAAGCTAGGAATGGTTCCGAGAGACCTTGGGATGATATGGATCATCGATCTTATTTTCTCCCAAGTCTCAAAAGAATCAAGAAAGATGATTTTTGGTCTACCTTGACTGAGATAGTCAGTCACACCATAGTTCCACTTAATACGCGCGACATTTATGCTAAGGGAAATATGGCAAGTATTTCTCCTACCGTCTCGATCGATATCTCTTGTACCCCTGGAAATATTGAGAATGTAAATATAGGTGCAGATTGCTTGCCAGAAGAAATTCTGATCTACACCAAACTCTTCAAAGAATTTCGAGATGTATTCGCTTGGTCATACGAAGAGATGCTAGGGATCGACCCCCGTATTGTCGAACATGAGATTAGGACTTATCCGGATGCTAAACTTGTTCGACAACATCTTAGAGCTATAAATCCAAGGAAGGCCCCTGCTATTAAGGTAGAGGTGGAGAAGCTACTTAATGTTGGCTTCATCTACCTGGTTCCCTTGACCGAATGGGTATCCAACCACGTTCCCGTGAATAAAATGCAAGGAAACATCCATGTGTGTATGGAAGTTCGTGACCTGAACGAGGCTTGTCCTAAAGATAACTTCCCCACGCTTTTCATTGATCAGAATCTCGATGAGTGTGCAGAAAGCCATATATTTTATTTTATGGCCAGATTTTCGGGATATAACCAAATCCAAATCAATCGTGAGGACCAACACAATACATCATTTATATGTCCTTGGGGTACTTTTTCATAATAGAAAATGCCTTTTGGCCTTAAAAACATTGGAGCAACCTTCCAACGTGCCATGACTTTCGCTTTCCATGATCTCAAGCACGTAGTCGAATCCTACCTTGATGATCTTGTTGCTCACTCTCGCAAGAGAGTGGATCATGTTATACACCTTCGAATAGTTTTTGAAAGATGTCGTTACTAAAGAATCTGGTTAAACCCTCATAAATGCATCTTCTTCCTTAAGTCTGGTAGTCTCTTAGGAGTTTTAGTTTTCGAGACTAGGATCATGGTAGATCCTCTTAAGGTTTAGGCAATACTTCAGGTGCCTCCCTCGTGCACAATTAGACAACTTCAAGGTTTATAGGGGAAAGCTAACTTTCTATGTCGTTTCATAGTGAACTATGCCAATTTCACTAAGGGCTTCATGCGCCTCGTGAAGAAAGACACTCCTTTTATCTGGGATGAGTGAGCCCAGGAGTATTTCGACGCTTTGAAGAAAGCCTTGGTATCGACCCCTCTGTTGAAATCCCCTGATTACAGTAGCGATTACTTGTTGTATATTGTCGCATATGTTGAGATGATCGGTATGGTTCTAGTTCAGGAGGATGATGATCTCCATGAGCACGTCATCTACTATCTTAGTCAAAATCTAGTTGACCCTAAGCTTAATTAATCTCATGTTGAAAAGCTAACTTTGGTTGTCGTTAATGCAGTCCAACGTTTACGTCACTATATATTTCTTTGCAAAACTATTGTGGTTGCTGATGTCAATCTGTTTTAATACCTCCTCACTAGGCATATCATAGGCGAGAAATATAATAAATGGATTGTCACCCTACATGAATTTGATCTCGACTTTGCTTCGACCAAGTCCAAGAAATCACAATTTTTTGTAGAGTTAATATCCAATTTTCCACAATTAGTTGAGGATGTTATCCATGTTGATTCGTTTGCAGATGAACACATTTTCCTTTTCTCGTCGTCTGACCCCTGGTATGGAGACATTGTTTTATATCTTCAAACCTTGAAGTTCGCTCAACATCTCTCATGAGATGATCAACGACGTGTTAGATATCAAGCCAAAAAGTATACCATCGTCGATGACACTTTATATTTCCGAGGAGTAGATAATATATTGCGTCGTTTCTTAACTCATGAGGAAGACGAGTGAGTTCTAAATGATTGACACAAAGGGGCTTGTGGTGGTCACCTATCTGTGTTTGCGACAGCCCAAAAAATCCTGTGATTTGGTTATTTCTGGCCCACTATATTAAAAGATTGTATCGAAGTGGTTAAGAAGTGTCACCCCTACTAGGTGTTCACTTGTAAAATGCACTCGCATCCAACCCCTCTTCACCCAGTCATTACCGTCGGTCCCTTAACTAAGTGGGGGCTAGATTTCGTCGATTGCAACCCAACTTCGGCTAGGGGGTGCCAACATATTATCATGGTTGTCGAATACTTCACTAAGTGGGCTGAGGCCATGCCTATTGTAAAATTCGATGGTAAGACTGCAACCTTCTTCGTGTTCGACCAAATTATCGCCTAGTTCAGTATCTCGAGTGAGATTTTCATTGACCATGGCAGTCACTTTCATAATGAAATGATGATAGAACTAGCATCTAAGCTGGGGTTTAGACATGATCATTCATCCCCTTATTACCCCTAGGAAAATGGACAAGTAGAGGCAGTCAACAAGTCTCTCAAGACCATTTTGCAAAAAAAATCCAGTCAGAGTAATACCAATTGGCACATCATGCTATATCTCACGCTTTGGGCATATCGAACCTCGGTTAACACTGCCACCGATTTTTCCCCTTTTCAGTTAGTGCACGATGTGGAGTCGATCCTTCCCATTGAATGTGAAATATCTTCTCCCAAGTTGGCAGTCGAGCTCCTACCTAACACTTCAGATTTAGAGCAACACCTTATGCAACTATAAATTCTTGACGAGAAGTGTTGGGACACCTTCACAACTATCGAGGAAAACAAGAAACATGTTAAGGTTCAGTACGACAAGTCTTTCTATCCCCGGTTGTATGTTGAGGGTGACTTGGTCCTCTTGTATGATCAAGCCAAAGAACCACTAGGGGCAGGCAAGCTTAGACCCATGTGGCACGATCCTTACATCGTGTGACGGGTCCTAGAAAAAGGAGCCTATGAGTTGGAAGATTATGAAGGGAATATGTTGGCCAAGTCCATAAATGGGCTCTACTTGAAAAGGTACTACACTTGAGCCCTAGGCTTGGGCAGAACTCTTTGTATACTAATGTAAATTTAGTGTATATACATCTTTTTTTTCCTTTTATTTTAACTTTAGCTTTCTTATCACGTTTTCCCTTTGTTGGCAGATGTCAATGGAGTCTTTGATCTACCTAGGATTCGTAGATGGAGACAGTCGTCATACATGAAACTTGGCTTCTGTTGCTTGGGTGGTTTACTCACCCGAGGGTCTGCTGGTATCTTCAGGTGGTGCATGCCTAGGGCCATCCATGAATAACATGACCGAATATAGCGTCATCATAGAACGTTTGTGCAATTCTATCTCGCATGGAATTCGCTCTTTAGAAGTTCGCCTGAATTCCCAGTTAGTAGTATGTTAGTTGAACGGTCATTACCGCGTGCATGATCCTACTTTACTCCGTCGATTTCTATGGGTATGTCTTTTAGAATGACAATTTAATTTTTTTATAGATTATCACATTCCTAGGAGTTCTAATCATGTATCCGATGCCTAAGCTAACTATGTTTTAGATTTGCATTTGTCACATTAATAAAGAAAATAAAACCATTAAATCAATGTACACATTGTAAGATATAAGTAAAGTCGAAGATCCCTTTTTATATATTTCAAAAATATGGTGTTTATATTACAAAAATTGGGGTTAAAACCCTCAAAATACATATACAGCCGATATACATATCCCAATACATCTACGCCCATGGTGCCGGATGTGCATCATGATAGAAAACCATGACATTTGCAAAATGTCGGAAGAGTCATACCCATGCTCTAGGTACACCAACCACCTGTCAATGCATGGCTTCAGGTAGATCCTCTACCTGAACCACAGGAATCCTCTGTGTCAAACGAGATAGGTTACCCTGCACGTTCTGTAGGACCCTCTCCGCTTCTCCTCCCACTGCCTCATCTCCTCGGTTCCTCCGTCTATGTCGAAGGAATCCCTCTGGTCGTCGTGGACCCACGTCTGCAATTACACATGTATCTAGTTAATATTTAAACACCATTCAAAAATATTTGTGTTCCTTGAATAAAAAAATACAAAAAAAAAATGAAATATGTAAAAAAAATTTACCTATGGTGCCATAGGCAGCCCCTGGTGGAAGCGGCATATCTGTGTCTCCTCTGAAATCAATCCCCGCATAGGGATAGTCATCCAGAGCAATGATTTTTCTCCGCCACCAGAAGAAAAAAATCATTGTTGTAGGGTGTCGACACCCCACCTCCCCCCTTCCGTCTCATGACTTCAATCCACCGCGCCATGGTTGGATCACGTGGTCCCCTAAGAAGGATCTCCACTCTAGGTCCCAGACCTGGAACCCGCTCGAAAAAGAAGCTGCAAAGAATAGAGGCAAACTCGAAGTTTCACTTACCCCCCTATTTGCACTTTGTCAACTAACCTTTCATATTGGTCAACAGTTAGGTACAACAGTCATAGACAGTGGGTCTCACACACTTCACTGCATAAAACATAAGCAGTCTCGATGCTTGATGCAACGAGGCCGAACCTATAATCCTAGTAAGCACGAGCACAATGATCTTCAAACTGAGGTTACTGATTTCCTGGATGGGGAATTGACTTCCCACCATGGGAGTCCCTGCTACAAAGTGGGCTTCGATATACTCCTTGATCTTCATCCCACTCCCTACTCCACATGACTGGAGGTTCACAACCTCTCTTCAGTGTGATAGACCAGTTAAGAAGTAGATGCCCTCTACTTTGATCCTTAACGGTTGTCCATCAAGGATAAATCTCTCGCTATCAAGATCCCAATAACCCACCAACATTTCCAACAACCTCACTTGGGCCCTCATTCCTTTGAGAACCCAAAACTTGTACAAACCACATCTTTTTAAAGCCACTTGAGCCACTGGATCCTGATCCACAGCTGCATCTACCTCCTCAGGCTCTCGCTCTCTCCATTCCAAGACCATCCTACAAAAAAATATCAATTTTTGAGTTAAGAACCCCTTTTTTTGGCCAATTGCATACATATACATGGCTTACTTGCCCACAGTCATGTGTAGGGATCAATACACGCTCCCTATGTTTAACATAAGAGCATATACCTAGTCGTACACACGACCTACACAAGGAAACTCGCGTATACCAAAAATCCTAATTTATGCCCTCAAAAACTAAAAAATGGAAACCTAATTCAAAGATGTAATCCACTGAATTTGAAGAGGATGAGATGAAGAGTTACCTGACCCAGACGGTTCGTGATTTCGTTTCCCGATGCTCTCGCAATCATTGTTTGAATCCTGGAGCTATTTTTGTTCCAAATTGCACTATTTGGCTAAAAATCAAAATGATACAGTAATTTTTTATTTTATTACTATTTATAAATTATTTTTACCCACTTTATATAGTTTCATGCTATTTTTTAATCTAATGGGCTAATTCAAGAATGGTTTTAAGTTGGTTTTGTAGTTTTGACTCAGTTTTCTTGCGGATTTCAATGTCATGGTTGGTCATTCGTCTCCTCAGGTAGGTATTTTCATAACCTAGCATATAGGATAGGTATTTATTCCATCATGCATTTCGCATTATCCTCTGACTACTGCTTTTTACGCATTAGGTACAAAACCATTTATTGTGATGCATGACCCTCCATCTGCTATAAGTAACATCGTTAATAAATGGTAGAGACTTACCAAACATGGGTACCCTAGTTAGACCATTTTTGTCATTTGGTGGCCATGCTGAGTTTTTTACTTAGGATCGGGAGTCCATTATAATTCGATACATGAATTTATGATGAACCTCATTTTTCATTCATACACATGTGGCCTTATTACGTGCGGATTCCCAAAAATGAGTCTTAATTAAGCTCTTTTTTGACTCATCTAAAAAACCAAAAATATTGCCGAGTGATTTGTCCCTTTCACACTCGTTAAAATTGGATTTGAAATGTCATGATTCTTAGTTAATCTCTTTTCTTAGTTAATCTCTTTTCTGACTCGTTATCAAAAATAGAAAATATTGTCGAGTCAACTTGTCTTTTTCACACTCGTAAATTGGATTTGAAAAGACGTTTATTTGGCACAAGTTTACCCCCTTTTCACACCAAGTAGACTAAAAGACATAAAAAAGGAATTTTTTTTGTGTTAAGTTGTGATTCCATCTCATGCCCTTGCTTACAGTATTGAGCCTTTAGCCGATTCTCTCTTTGCGTTATAAACCATTGCCTAAAACGTTTTTGCATCCTCAAACAAGCAAAGCCTTGTTTATATCCTTCGCAATTTGACACCCTATACCCTAGAGGGAACATCACCCTGAGTGTCCATCTCCCGCATGCATTCCCCTGCATTGAACATAGGTACGTTCCATTGCTGGAACTAGTTTTTCTTACTTGCGACACTCGTTCCCTCCTCTATATCATAGCATTCATTTGTTATGAGAAAACAAAAAACGATGGGTGGGAAGGGAGTACTATATTGTAATTGGCAGCAGTGGTGTCACCTTTGAACAGAGCACAAAGTTATTGAGTCCTTGCATCATCATAATTTTGGGTTTAGGATGGCCTTAGGAAGCTAATATAGTTACAACGTTTTCTCTACCGAGTGGTTACTCTTCCAGTCCCTATAGAGAACATTATTGATGCCTCGTGCATCTAATAGTCACATCATTGAGTCCATGCTATCAGAGTCCACCATATGTCTCATTCTCTTGTTCAAAGGAATTATATCAACTTGTGTCGACCAATCCTCAGAAATATTGACTTTGCATGTCGGCCATACCCTAGGTTTGTCTCAGAATCACATGATACTATGGTCTTATCATGCACCGTGGACCTACTTTCATTATTGGTAGGTCACCTTGAACCCAACAATCGACACTTCACCAATGGTCGTTGACTGGGTGGTTTCCCTTGTGTTCGACGACAAGACATATATTTCACACTTTGGGATTCGTGCAGTGTCTTGGTTTCCATTTTCCTTATTGGTGGTTTCTGTTATAACCCTATAATTTATAGGATCAATTGGTGACTGAATTTTTTTATCCTTATATTGTTTTGGTTGTCAAATGATTTTTCATTCTGCAAATAATTTGAGAAAAAGGAAAAA
Source organism: Picea engelmannii (assembly GCA_009831015.1). Classification (NCBI taxonomy): domain Eukaryota; kingdom Viridiplantae; phylum Streptophyta; class Pinopsida; order Pinales; family Pinaceae; genus Picea; species Picea engelmannii. The sequence continues at coordinate 56,632 of ML836699.1, read as the reverse complement.
TAAAGAAAAAGAAAAAGAAAAAGAAAAGAAATAAAAAGAATAAAAGAGGGCATAAAAGAAATTGGATAAAGCCCCATGCGATAACAGTGACTTGGATCATACAGTTTAAACATGGCCAAGTCCTTTAAATTCATGTTGATAGGAGTAGTGAATAAACTTGGCTAAACTGTTTAGTCTTAGCCAAGTGATTTAGGTTAGCTAGTGAATAAATTTGACCAAACTGCCTAATATTGGTCAAATAACCCTAGGATAGAGTAATTTCTTAGTCCAACAGTTTAATCTGGGCTAATTTTCATAGGTTATTAGGTTAGAAAATAGGTTAGTTTGCTTTATCTCAATAAAACAAGCATGATGATCGATGTTGAACCATATCTTTGAAGTTTAAAGGTTTGATGTCTAACCCCCATTGTGATGAAAATAGGGAAAATTTGGGAAAACCCACATAATGCACTTATCCTAACTTTAAGAGAAAATATCATTTTTCGCTCATAGATTAAAGAAAGCGCACGGATGAATGAACGAGATGTTGTCTCTCACATCTATGATTGATAAGCTTTTCTGGACCCCCCAAGACCATTCTACCTTTAACGGTGGGGGGGGCGATCTGGAATCAGAGATAACTAAGGCATGCATCTAAATGGCTGAGGCGCCAGTGCTTAGATTCACGGCTGAGATTGAATTCCGGACCCCCTTGACCATTCTACTTTTAACGGTGGGGGGGGGGGATCTGGAATGTTGTTTAAACCTCACACAAAGATCTACGATCTAGGAGCAGGTGCACTGATGGACGGATGATGGTAGTTTTCGGACCCCCCTGACCGATCTGTTTTTAACAGAGGGGGGGGTCTAGAATGTATTGTTTTTATGGTGGGCCCCTTTCCTCTACGTGGCAGGAATCCATCGGTTCAGACTCCCACCGCTTACCACGGTCTGACATACCCTGTCACCCCATGAAATCATCTTCCACATTTTCCCCTAAAGATCACATCTCATTACTCTATCAGTCCTTTCACCATGTTACAATTCCCTTCACCATGGTCAAGTCCCAATCAACTCCCTCCATGTCACTTAGTCATATTTGTCATTCATTGTCACCTGCCATCTCACGCTCCAAATGACCCATTGGAAATTTATTACAAGCTAACCTATCCGTTATCCTGTTGAGTTGTCTCCCGCACCCAACAGGTATCTGTTTTATCAAAACTACCTTCACCCTTCATTCCCTCATCATTTACCCTGTCGTCGCACCAAAGAGTATTTTTCCCTGTTTCCTCTCTGTTTCAGTAAGTTGTCCAAAGCCACAGTCATCCCCGCTAACTTTTTGCTTTACTTATAGGTACTTTGACAGTGATGGCGCCAAAATTAAAGAAAGAAGAAGCCGAGGAAAATTCTTTCCTCCCGCCTCCCGTCGATCTCGACAGGATTCATTTGGCTGATAAAGATCATTTAATCGCAGATACCAGATGCAAATTCAACTTCGCAGATTTACAGTCATGGCTAAAGGACATTTTACTGGACCAGAGTTATGGAATTGGACTCTGGGAATCAAACCTTCCCCTGTATCTTTTCCCCCAGGTTCACCATTTCCCAGAATTCGCCCTCAAATGCTAGGCTCACTACATTCTCGAACAGAGAGCCATAGTATCTTCATCAAGAGAAAATCTATTTTTTATTACACCTAAAGCCATCGATCAGATGATGCAGATACCCAGAGATGAATCCTCCTCCCCTTTCAATCTTGATGTCATCACAGAACTATACCAGAAACTATCATTCCCCCAAAGAGCTCATATTTTCGAGCTTTTTCTCCCACAAGCTGCTCAGCTCCCCAAGACAAATCCCCCATATCCTTCCTTCCTATTCTCAGTGAAGGGAAACCAGGTCATATTGTCTCTTTGTGCTCTTTTAGGGTATTTTTTGGATCAATGGGTGGATGAACCCATATTGGGTTTTCTATCCATTTTCTCCACCGATGAGAGACCCACCACTCAGTTCGACTACAGTACTTTTCTGGCGGACAATATTCATGAACAATTCTCAAATTTCACCACAGAGTGCATGTTCCGGTATTCCTCAATACTGGCTTACATGTTCACCTTCTTTCAAGCGGACAAATTCTCCTTCTCAATGTAGAATATGGACAAATACGGAAGCCTGCAGGCGGTAACAGCTTGGACTTCACTACTCAGGCAAAATTCTACAGAATTCTATTTCAAACAATTTATCGAGCAGTTTTACCATCCAGTGGTGAGCATGCTCAGTGGTAGAACCTAGCCAAGAATAAACGAGGAGATTCAGAGGATCTTACACCTCTCAGATATTTCTAAAACTGGAAATTAGTATCTTTACCAAAACCACATTGAGATCAGAGTTTATGGATGCGATTTGGCTCCATACAGACTGCCCAAGTACCTACCCATGAGGATATTTTCTCTAGAGTACATAAGGCAATTTATTAACTCATATTTTTAAGCCCTAATATTGGCTCATTACCCCTTAATTGGGGCATATTAGATTAGTAATGTTATTTTATTTATGTCGGATTTAGGCCATTAGTTGTAATTATACCTCTTAGTCTCCTATATATACCAAGGAGACATTTTCATTTTGAATCATCTTGTACTTGAACATTTAAGTGGGCTAAAAGGAGGTTGCCCTAAAAGGAGGTTGCCCCCTTGAAGAGGCTTATTATCTGAAATTATCTCTTTTTCAAGGCATTGAGTACTTTTCCTGAGGTTTTTCTATGCTATATTGATGTTTGGTTCTTAACATATGGTATCAGAGCTCAAGGTCTTGGGGTTTCGCTGCTACATCTGAGACACCGTGGAATTTTCGCTATAACTTTTTTTCTACAACGTTTCAGAAGGAACGGCTTGGCAGATATTTAGTAGACGGATAAAGGTACGTTGGGTTCAAAATTCAGCTCCTGAGGCCTTGTACTTTTTGAGATACAACCTGTACAAGATAGGGTTCTGGAATCATCCTGAAATGAGTCGTTGTGGAATTTTCGCTATAAAAAATATTCTGTAATGTTTAAGACCCTGAAATCTAGTGGCCATTTACATAAATTAGTAAGGTATATGTGGTAAAAAGTTAAGCTTCTAGGTCATCTTAACTTTTTAGATACACCTTGTGTAAGATAGGGTATCTGACTAGTCTCAAGAAGGTGTTCCGGGTAAAACAATCATAACTTCTTGCTAGAGTATCCAAATTGAGTGATGCTGGTTGCATTGGATCGTGGAAAGTCTGTAGTATTTTGGGTGTGAGTTTCAGAAGTTTATATCAATTATTTTGTGCGGGGCATGCTATACAAGTGAGATCTCCTGGAAAGACCAAAAAATGGGCAAGTTGTGAGGAAGTTACTGTAAATTCCACTTGGCACATCCAATTTTGATCAGACCTGTGGCATTGCAGAGAAGAAATATCAGAGAACTACCTAAAAGAAAGTTTCATACCTAGAGAGGCCAAAAATTGGGAGATAGAACATAATAAATATTGTCTAGCAGAACCGCCTGAAAATCAAGATTCAAAAGTGATAGTTGGCCAACATGCCACCAAAAAAGGGACCTTCTACACCAAATAAGCCTCCAAAAAATCCTAATTGGACTTTGGATGAAGGTGAAGAAATGCATAGGGACATAAATGAACTACAAAAGAAGATGGATTCAATGGAAGCTCAGTTGGATACTAAGATGGATTCAATGAAAGCTCAGTTGGATACTAAGATGGATTCAATGGAAGCTAAATTGGATACTAAGATGGATGGATTAAAATGGGAGATCATGGAAGTATTGAGAAATTTCGTAATAGAGAAGACACCCAAAAGTGAAAATGCATCTCATGAAATTCATGATGAGGACACAAGGAAGGTGAATCAAGAATGGAGAAACTCCAACTTTGTTTTGAAGACCAACCACATTCCTAAGATTGACATGAGGAAGTTTGATGGCAAGGACCCAATCACATGGATACTTCAAAACCTAATCAATTTGTTTGGTATCGATGGCTTTGTTCTCGCAAATCACTCGTCACGTGGACAATTTTCATGGAAGAAATGATAGCACACTATGAGGATACAAGGAGCAATAGCTTCTTTAGCCAATTGATAAATCTCAAGCAAAAGGGTTCAGTTACCGAGCACATTGAGAACTTCCAAAGATTGAATATAAAGGTAAC
>ML836699.1:24052-34233 GCA_009831015.1 Picea engelmannii | reverse complement strand
AGACATAATGCCATGATAACGACACTAAGGAAGCACTTATAACATCTCACATGACTGATTTGAAGGAGGAGAACTGGTTTACTGGAGTAAAATAACTCTTGACACCTGAAAGGAACCCTGAAACAAAGGTTTGGAGGGGGAACTCTCCCCTACTTCAGCTCCAGAAGTGCTGGTGCTCCCCTATAATGCTTCAGGGAGCGTTATAATGCTTCCCATCCCCTTTTGGAGGAGTGATTCTCATCTTGAGAGCGTTGGTGCTTCCCCAAGGCTTACCAAGGAGCGCTACAACTCTCTGATGCCCCTTCTGAAGGAGCGCTCCCTAATCTGGGTCGGTTGTTGGTCCGTTGAGGAGAATAAGGGGGGGGATATTTCAAGATTAGGAGGCAGTTGTGCTCGAATTATTGGTTTCATCAAGAGATCCATGATCTAAGGAGAAGGTTCCCAACTTGTTCTAAAGATAACTCAAGAGGTTAAGCCCCTCTTAACCTATATAAACAGGTTCTATGATGGTGGAAGGGAGGAAGAATTGAACATATGAAACTTATGACCTTGGAGGAAACTTACAGTCATCCAAAGGAGAGTGATCATTCAAGCTGTTGTTATCTAGGTTGTGGATCTTTCAAGCAAGGGTTAGACGAAGGGGACTTGATGAAGTTGTCGCATTCGCATATACGATTGTAAGTACTACTGTCGTTATTCTCATTAATATGACACGCTTGGCCTGTTTCTTTCTAGTTTGTGTCTGATGTTACATGAACTTATCATTTATTGATAGATCTGTTTTCAAGATAATGTCAATAGAGTAGGAAGTGGTTGTATCTTGTTTTGTACACAGAACTCAGTGAGGAGCAAAGGATTGGAGCGCAACTCAGAGCGTGCAGGGACAAACGTCGATAAAGAGGTACTTATGTTATCCTTCCTTCTCATGTATTAGTTTAGATAGATTTGAAAGGAAGTCAGTGTCCACGTTAAGCATTTTTATGTCTAGGGTTAAGGTCAAGATCTAGAGGTGATCTACCTGTCCGCAGGGGGATTTTCCTACAACAAAAACTCACAGTCAACCAAAGGAGAGTGATCAGTGAAGCTACTGTTATCCAGGTTGTGGAGCTTTTAGGCAAGGGTTAGACGAAGAGGACTTGACGAAGTTGTCGCATTCGCATCTACGATTGTAAGTACTGTTGTCGTTATTCTCATTAATATGACACACTTGGCCTGTTTCTTTCTAGTTTGTGTCTAATGTCACATGAACTTATCACTAGTTGATAGATATGTTTTCAAGCTAATATCAATAGAGTAGGAAGCGGTCGTATCTTGTTTTGTCCACAGGATCCAGCGAGAAGCAAAAGGATTGGAGCGCAACTCAGAGCGTGCAGGGACAAATGTCGATAAGAAGGTACTTGTGTCATCCTTCCTCCTCATGTGTTAGTTTAGATAGATTTGAAAGGAAGTCAGTGTCCATGATAAGAATTTTTTTGTCTAGGGTTAAGGTCAATCTCTAGAGGTGATCTACCTGTCCGCAGGGAGATTTTCCTAAAACATTAATGATGTAGCTAAAAAACCTAAAATTGAAGCCAGTGGGAAAGAGATTGAAGATGTTAAGATAGGGACAGAAGAGAAACCTCGGATAGTAAAACTTTCCAATTCCTTACCCCCTGAGCAGAAACTCAAATACATTGAACTTTTCAAGGAATATTCAGACGTGTTTGCTTGGGGTTACAAAGATATGAAATCTTATGACACAAGCATCATACAACATAGGATCTCGATAAAAGAAGATCAAAAACCTTTCAGATAGAAACTTAGGAGAATCAATCCCAAGTTCTCCTGATAGAGAAAGAAATTAAAAAGATGTATGATGCTAAAATCATAGTTCCCTTACGTTTTTCCAAATGGGTTTCAAATTTGATCCCAACCCGAAAGAAATATGGGGAAATCATGTTTTGCATTGATTTCCGAAACCTGAACAAGGTTTCTATAAAAGACAACTATCCATTGCAAAAATGGACCACATATTACAAAAGGTAGTTGGATCCAACCAAATCTCCTTACTGGATGGTTTCTCAAGCTATAACCAGGTTCTCGTTCACCCAGATGACCAAGAGAAAACAACCTTCACAACACTTTGGGGTACCTTCATGTATGTGAAAATGCCTTTCGGGTTGATGAACGTTGGGGCCACTTTCCAAAGAGAGATGGACATCACTTTTGTGGAAGAACTTGGCAAATTTATTTTCATTTATCTGGACGATGTAATTGTTTATTCCCAATCCGATGACGAGCACTTACGACATCTCAAACGAGTGTTTGAGAAATGCAAGAAATTTGGGATTTCTCTGAATCTAAAGGAAAGTCTTTTCATATTACAGGAAGGTAAAGTGTTGGGGCACATAATATCTAAGGACAGAATTAAGATAGATCCTGGCAGAATAGAATCCATTCAGAAACTGGAACACCCAAGGAATATTAAAGAGTTACAATCTTTCATTGCAAAAATAAACTTTCTGAAAAGATTCATACCTAACCTCGCTGAGCTTCTCAGGAACATCACCAACATGTTCAAAAAGGACAAAAAAATAAAATGGGACTCTGAGTCCAGGCAGTCTTTTGAACAAGTTAAACACACACTCACACAGTCTCCAGTCTTGATCAGTCCTGAATTCACCAAGGATTTTTACCTTTTTTCTTTCACTTCTGAGCATACCATTGAAGCAGTATTACTACAGAAAAACAACGAAGGGTATGGATATCCCATAGCCTTTTTCAGTAAATGTTTAAGAGATGATACTTTGAATTATAAAATAAAGGAGAAACAAGATTTTTCCCTGGTAAAAGCCATAAATTATTTTAGAGTATATATTATCCATTCCCACACCATCGCATACGTTCTGAACGCAATAGTAAAGGACATTTTAACCTAGGACAATCTAGATGATAGAAGAGAAAAATGGATTGCTATCATTGTAGAGTATGACATAGAGATTAAGCCTACTAAACTGATTAAAGGTCAAGGCCTAGAAAAGTTAATGGTTGAATCGAATGTCCATGCTCTTGATATTAATTTCTTAACTGCAGTAGATGAACAGGAAGAGAAGGTGACTCCAAGCGTGAAAGAGGTATTTATGAACTCTCCATGGTACGCAAACCTGATATTTGTTTTTCATAACTTACAAGCTCCCCCTGGTCTGACCAAAACTAAAGCTAGGTTTTTGAAATTGAAATCATTAAAATTTTGCATTCTTGAAGGAAATCTCTATTGGAAGGATATTAGAGGTATTTTTTTGAATTGTCTGTTAAAGGATGAAGTTGACAGAGTATTGCAGGATTTTCATGCAGGAGACTATGGAGGTCATCTGAGCTGGAAGACCACAACTAATAAAATTCTCAGAGATGGGTTCTATTGGCCTACACTATTCACTGATGTGCATCAGAAAGTGACTTCATGTCATAAATGTTAGGTGTTCAAGGGCAAAAAGAAACACCTTTATTTGCCCCTGAAACCAATATCTGTTGAATATCCTTTCTTGCAATGGGGATTAGACTTTATTGGAGAAATACATCCTCCCTCTTCGGGCCAACACAGGTGGATACTCACTGCTACGGACTATTTCACAAAATGGATCAAAGTTGTACCAAGAAGGCAAGCTACTGTTTCTGTCATTATTAAATTTCTAGAAAATAATATCTTGTCTCGTTTTGGTTGTCCTAGAAAGATTATAACTGACAATGCAGCTACTTTTCGATCTAAGAAGCTCATAGATTTTTGCAACCAGTACCATATTGGTTTGGGGCATTCCACAACCTATTACCCTCAGGGAAATGGGCTGGCAGAGTCATCCAATAAAACCCTGGTGAACATTATTAAGAAGACGATGCAAGAAAACAAAAAGTCCTTGCATAACAAGCTAGTTTTTGCACTATGGGCCGACAGAATGACCACCAAGAGGTCAATTGGTATGTCCCCATATCATTTGGTCTATGGCACTGAAGCGGTTTTTCCTACCTCCTTAGGGGTTCCTGTCATGAAACTGTTGCAAGAGATGCAAGCCAAGCCGAATGAATCCCAAAGAAGGATAAACCAGATGATCCACTTGTAGCAGTCTAGAGAAGAAGTATACAACAAAACTCAGGTTGTCTAGGAGAGCATAAAAAGGATCTTTGATAAAATAACTAAAGAAGACGACTTTGAGCTAGGTGACCTGGTTCTAAGATGGGATGCCCGAAATGAAGATAAGGGGAAGCATGGAAAATTCGACAGTTTATGGAAGGGACCTTACATAATTCACGCATTTAGAGGGAATAATGCCTTCCTGCTCAACAACAATGATGGGACCAATCTGCCAGGAGGACCTCTGAATGACAGAATGCTGAAGCACTATTCACCTCCTCAGTAGGGACCTTCAGTCACACCATTTCCATTGTACAAATCATTTCATTTTGCTTATAAGTTTTGAGTGAATAAATAGGATCAGATGGTTGAAGCCAGCGGAGATGGCCCTAAGCCACTGAACATTGTCATCAAATTTTCAAAAATAAAATAAATCATGCAACAAAGGCAACTGTGGAGAAAGTTTTTCAGAACATCAGAAAACATGATTCTTGGCACTTCACAAGGAGAGTACCATCCCTAGGTGGAGCCACTGTTATAACCCTATAATTTATAGGATCAACTGGTGACTGAAATTTTTTATCCTTATATTGTTTTGGTTGTCAAATGATTTTTCATTCTGCAAATAATTTGAGAAAAAGGAAAAAGAAAGAAAAAGAAAAATAAAAAGAAAAGAAAGAAAAAGAATAAAAGAGGGCATAAAATAAATTGGATAAATCCCCATGCAATAACAATGACTTGGTTCATACAATTTAAACATGGCTAAGTCCTTTAAATTGATGTTGATAGGAGTAGTGAATAAGATTGGCTAAACTGTTTAATATTAGCCAAGTGATTTAGGTTAGCTAGTGAATAAATTTGACCAAACTGCCTAATCTTGGTCAAATAACCCCAGGATAGAGTAATTTCTTAGTCCAACAGTTTAATATGGGCTAATTGTCATAGGTGATTAGGTTAGAACATAGGGTATTTTTATTTATCTCAATAAAACAGGCATGATGATCGATGTTGAACCATATCTTTGAGGTTTAAAGGTTTGATGTCTAACCCCCATGGTGATGAAAATAGGGAAAATTTGCGAAAACCGACATAATGCACTTATCCTAAGTTTCAGAGAAAATATCATTTTGTGCTCACAGATTAAAGAAAGCGCATAGATGAACGGATGAGATGTTATCACTCAGATCTATGATTGATAAGATTTTTCGGACCCCCCCAACCGTTCTACCCTTAACGGTGGGGNTCATAGATAACTAAGGCGCGCATCTGAATGGTTGAGGTGCCAGCGCTTAGATTCATGGTTGAGATTGAATTCCGGACCCCCCCCCCACCCCGATCGTTCTAATTTTAACAGTGGGGGGGGGGGTTCAGAATGTTGTTTAAACCTCATGCACAGATCTACGATCCAGGAGCAGGTGCACTGATGGACGACTGATGGTAGTTTTCGGAGCCCCCTGACCGATCTGTTTTTAACAGAGGGGGGGGGGGCTGGAATGGATTGTTTTTTTGGCGGGCCCCTTTCCTCTATGTGGTAGGAACCCATCAGTTCAGACTCCCACCTCTTACCACGGTCTGACATACCCTGTCACCCCATGACATCATCTCCCTTGTATTCTCCTAAAGATCATATCTCATTACTCTGTCACTCCTTTCACCCTGTTAAAAGTCCCTTCACCATGGTCAAGTCCCAATCAACTCCCTCCAAGTCACTCAGTCATATTTTTCATTCATTGTCACCTGCCATCTCATGCTCCAAATGACTCGTTTGCAATTTATTACAGGCTAACCTATCCGTTAGCCTGTTGAGTTGTCTCTTGCACCCAATGAGTATCAGTTTGCTCAAAACCTCCTTCACCCTTCATTCCCTCATCATTTACCCTGTCACTGCACCAAAGATTATTTTTCCCCGTTTCCTCTCTGTTTCAGTCAGTTGTCCAAAGCCACAGTCATCCCCGATAACTTTTTTTTTTACTTGCAAGTATTTTGACAATGATGGTGCCAAAATTAAAGAAAGCAGAAGTGGAGGAAAATCCTTTCCTCTCGCCTCCTATCTATCTCGACAGGATTCATTTGGCCGATAAAGATCATTTAATCACAGATACCAGATGTGGATTTGACTTCACAGATTTACAGTCATGGCTAGAGGACATTTTCTTGGACTAGAGTGATGAAATTGGACTCTCAGAATCAAAGCTTCCCCTGTATCTTTTCCCCCAGGTTCACCATTTCTCCGAATTCACCCTCAAATTCCAGGCCCACTACATTTCCGACCAGAGAGCCATAGTATCTTCATCAGGAGAAAATCTATTTTTTATTACACTTGAAGCCATTGATCAGATGATTCAGATACATAAAGCTAAATCCTCCTCCCCTTTCAATCATGAAGTCATAACATAACTATACCAGAAACTATCATTCCCCCAAAGAGCTTAGATTTTTGAGCTTTTTCTCCCACAGGTTGCTAAGCTCCCCAAGACAAATCCCCTGTATCCTTCCTCCCTGTTCTCGGTGAAGGGAAACCAGGTCATATCGTCGCTCTATGTTGTGCTGGGGTATTTTTCGGATCAATGGGTGGATGAACCCATATTGGGTTTTCTGTCCATTTTATCCACCGATGAGAGACCCACCACTCAGTTCGAGTACTTTTCTGGTAGACAATATTCATGAACAATTCTCAAATTTCTCCACAGAGGGCATGTTCCAATATTCCTCAATACTGGCTTACATGTTCACTTTCTTTCAAGCGGACAAATTCTCCTTCTCAATGCAGAAGATGGAAAAAGACGGAAGGCTGCAGGTGGTAATAGCCTGGACTTCACTACTCAGGTAAAATTCTACAGAATTCAGTTTCATACAGTTTATCGAGCAATTTTACCATCCAGTGGTGAGCATGCTTAGTGGTAGACCCGAGACAAGAATAAACAAGGATATTCATAGGATCTTACACCTCTCAGATCTTGCTAAAACTGGTGATTGGTATCTTTACCAAAACCACACTGAGATCATAGTTTATGGATGTGAGTTGTCTCCATATAGACTGCCCAAGTACCTACCCATGAGGATATTTTCGATGGAGTATATAAGGCAAATGATTAACTCAGATGACATACATTTCGTGTCTATGAAAAAGAAGCAACAACTTAGAATCAAAGGGAAAATAGGATCTTTCATCTGCAATAGCTGAGGTGCCAGAGAGGAAGCATATAGATTGCTAAAAGAAATGAAGTTGCAGGTCAAGTCCATATGGAACTATGACCCATGCAGGATAATTTCATAGATAAGGATTAAAAATAAAAACATTCCATATGTTCATACACCCAAGCCTGAGATAGAAAAATTCGTGAATCAAACAGAATGGGAGCCGAACACCCTAGTTGAAATGGAATAGCAGGACCCTTTGGTCATTGTCTCATAGATGACTACACCACAGGTCCCCAAGGAGAAAAGACCCAGGAAGGGTACCTCACCTTCCGTCATCGAAGTCTCGGTTGAAGATTTCCAATTGCACACCAAAAGGCCAAAAACCAGTCATGCACTTGACATGACTGGTGAAAAGGGAAGCCAATCCACTGCAACTATGAAGGATGATCAGTCACTTCTTGGAACAAGCAACAAACAGATCATGTCTACAGTTTTTTATAAGAAACCCATGGATACTCCACTAGTCAACCAACTGAGCAAAATAGGACCAAAATTGAGTGTTTTTTAGAAGTATGATATGATAAAAAAGAAAAATCAGACACTGACCAGAAGTACTTATGCTCAGTTCTGGAAGAAAACATCAAATTCACAACACAGATTGTTGTCTGCATTCAACACTGAGAAGGGTAGAAGGCACATGGCGTTCCTGCAAGCATAGGTGCTAGACCTAAAATTAATCACCGATTAAAAAAGGGCAACATTCGAATTTTAGACTAAAGATGTGCATCCTACTGATCAAATGGAACTGCACAGGCAAACTGGAGAAATGGTTTTCTCCACATTGGAAAATGCTTCTACTACTACCTCTAAGTTATAGGTATCTCTGAGCAATGTCCAGACATAGCTGAAATTAGAAAAGATATCATCCTTTGCAAAGGATAACATAATTAAGACATTGGAAGAACTAGTCCTCAAGATCGGGTATGATCCCTCGAATGTGAAAGCAGTCGAGGAGATGATTAAAAATAAAAATTTCTATATAGAATCTCTAAGAAAACAGTTGAAATTTCCACCAACAGAAGATTCACAGGCAAAGGAGATAGTTGAGACAGAAGGGGAAAAGGATGAGATCCTCAAGCTTATCATGGAGCGGAATGCACAGTTGAAGGAGATGGAAGCATAATTGGAAAAACTATTGAAAGATAAGGAACAATCAAATACCATGGAGTTCATTCCATTGAGTGTGGTTCCACTCACAGGAGTAAGCACAACATATGCAGCAGAAATTCCCTCAACAACTTCACTGACAACTCTGGAGAAGACAATAGAACTGACAAAATCCATGGAAGAGATGAATTTGCAAGAGACAAAGATTAACAGACTTAAAAAGGAGGTTGAGAACCTTTGGAAACTCAAGTCTTCTTACCAAGCCAACTAATTCAAGGAAAAAAAAACATCAGACAAGCTCAAATAGGAATTGCAATAGCTTCAAAAGAAAACAGTGGTAGGAAAAACACTTGTTGAGGTCAAGGAAAATGTCTGGATGGCTATCACCAAATCCATAAATGAAATATGGCCTATGGTACAAATCATGTTCGAGAAGAATGAACTGGTGCAAAGAAGGAAGAAAGCGATTGAAAAGATAAGAGGAGAATTGGGAGAGATGCCCGTAGAAGCCACTGAGATCATTAAATTCCTGAATTAAAAAACCATAGAAGAGTTATAGGAGTTGAGAATTCAATATAGGACAGAAACCATCCTCGAGGTCAAGAGAGTCCTAACCAAGAGAGGATTAATGATAAAACTGGAGGAAAAGGTCCAGGCTATGGACATAGGAGTGCAAAGTTTTTTCAGCAAAATTGAAGCTCTGCAGAAGAAAGGCCTCCCTGGCTTATGGGTCATAAATGATAAGTTAATGACACTTTATGATTACAAAAAGAAACTATCCACTGTGGCTAAAGATAGTTCGAAATTCTCAGTAATACAGGGCAGTATCACAGACAAGGCATTCTTAGAAGCCTTCCAGTCAGACATCAACATACAACACGAGATCCAACACATTTCCATCATCAAGCCAACTTTTTCCAAGTATACAGAGATGGATGAAGTATACCGAAGATTGCTCAAAGTCAGTGTTCCCAGTAACCTTTGATGGGAAGAGTTATGCAATCTAATCGAGTAGGAGATGAGGTGTCCAAGCCCAGTCAACTATTCAGTTAGATGAGGTCGTGCAAAGCACTCACCAATGGCTTACCCCAAAATCAACATGAAGATTTCAACACATCATCAAACAGTTCCTAAATTTTTGTATCTTGTTGAGTTAGTTAGCTAAATTTAGATTTCCACGTCCTGATCTTTAATGATAGGATTGTATGTAATTTTGATTATAAATACTTCAAACTTTGAAGTACCGAGGGTTGATCTTTACACCCTGTAAGCCAGAAAGACTGTAATTTTTATCAAGAGATCTTCCAGTAATATAAAGGGACGTTTCATAGGATTCTCGCATGTTGTTCATTGGTGATGTTTTATTTTCTATGTTAAATGTTTTTCTCTCTTAGTTGTCATATTGGTTTCTAATCTAATATTTTAAAGTAGCACATGTTGCAGGATTTATCTTTGTATACCATGTTTCTGTCTTTGAAAGCATTCAAAACTGAGAGCAAAGTTTCTCTGGAGAAATTACTTCATATTGAGTCTGCATCCCTTTGGCCCTCAAGTCTCAACACAATTTTCAACCCCTAATCTCTTTCCCTATTTTTGAGAGAACCTCATTGACTCTCTCTTATGATCTTGCCTTTGGTGGAGGATTGAAGTGGTGGAGGCCCAGTTGGAAGGAACTTGGTTTCTTGGTTTCGAACCGTTTCGACACAGAAGTCTGTAATGTTGTCACTTTTGTTGATCAATTATTAATAGAAATACTCATTTCCTATCC
>WSFP011294816.1:0-46670 GCA_009831015.1 Picea engelmannii | reverse complement strand
AAACTTTAAAACACTGATAACAATTACAACAACATCACAATCAAGCATACATTGTAACACAAATATAATACATCAATTGAAACATTCAATGATGAGAAAATTAGAGTTAGATAGAATTAATATGATGGAAAATAAAGTTGAATTCTATTAGGAAAAATATCTCATATCTCATACATAAAAACCAGAGTATAGCTTTGTTACCTCAAAACATTACATCAGGGAGTCTATACTCAACCATTTGAACCAAAAAATGTCCTTCTAATGCTGCATTTATAGTCTAAACAATGAGTGACAACACAAAATTAGATTTGGATCCTCTAACATAGGATTCTCCCACTTAAAACTAAAAATATGACATTTGTACAAGTGGAAAAAACAAACTACTAAAAACATGGAACATGTTGGAAACCACTCTAACACCATAATCTTTGCATAGTGAGGTGTTCCTTGAGAATATCCTTCATTGCCATGTGTCTACCAGCTCCAAATGACATTCAATCATCTGTGCTAAGGTCCACTAGCCACCTGGTAATTGTTGATTCCCTCAAAATGCATGAAAACATGAATTGGCAGTGAATCAAGAAGTGTTGACTGTCTCATCCAGTTTGTATCAGATTTCACAGCGAATTCCATAGAAGATTCTCTAGCACCCAACTATGTAGATAATTTCATAGCATATTTCGTAGAGAGCTTACAATTTTTTCTGTCTAGGTCAATTTCGCAGCAGATTTCACAACCACTGTGCATCTCATGTATGTTATCAATCATTTCACACCGCATTCCATAGCTAACTTCAAATTTTTTCTATGTTGGTCATTTTGGAGTGTCAAGCAGTGCAAAATGTCCTATATCTATCTAGGTTGGGTAGTTTTAGCAAAAAATACCCAAAAACCTTAGCAAAAGGTGTATAATCCTGTAGATGCCTCCAAATAGGGTGTAAGCATGATACTTTCAACAAAACCTTAAAAAATAAAGAATAACCATCTTAAAAAATGAGAGTCTTTAAGCATTCCATTTCACCTCCTAAGTCTACTACTTCTTCTACCAGTAGCTTGAGCTAACACATTAAGATTTATCTGAGCTAAATCATGTTTGAAGGGATGTAACTCCAACTTGAGCTTTTTGATCTGAGACTGTAAATCTAATTTATGACTATATAGATTTCTGAGCTCCCTATGAATGGGCAAAAATATCCTTGTTGTGAACCTAGATTTGTCTATGGTTTCCATATACATATCCATCAGATCCTTTATCTTTTTCCTCTCAGCCAATCCTTCTCCCTACAAGTGAGAAATATCCTTTCTAGCATCTTTGAGCCATGTGATTAGTCTCTTGATGGTAGGGTTATCAGAGGGAGCGGTGATGTCTATGATTTCAACATGTTTCTCAACATTCTCGATTTTACCCTTATCCTTCCTCTTGACAAGAGATTCTGTAATGAATTCTTGTTCAATAGTTTCCTTCTTGGTTGATGACCTTTTGAAGGTCATCCTAGATCTAGTCCAACTCCAGTAGTAGGTGAGGGGAAGAGTAACTTTCTCCCTTTCTTTCCTGTGCTTTTAGATGAGGGAATTTCTTCTAGTTCTAGAGAAATTTGGGGTCAAAATTCCCTCTGTGAAGAGTGATGAGATCCTCCTTCCTCTTCTTCTTGTTCCATAGGTACCTCATAATATTTAGCAATGTGTTTTCCCTTTCTCTTTTTGCTTGTCTCGATGTGAATAACATTGTCAGGTTGAAGAGGGATTTCCACCTTAGATTGAGGAGTATGGTATATATTTAGTCGCATATGTGCAGAGGAAATGAATTTCTCCCAAGCTATGATTTTTTTCTTCAACTCCTCCATCACAGGCATCCTAATCAACCCTGAGTGGAAAACCCTTGTGTCCATAGACTTGGACTTGGCTTGGACCCTATCAGCCATTTTCCCCATACTCCTAAGCAAATAGAAAGGGATGTTCATTAGATTTTTTCCTGTGAAGTGAAACAAAAGTCTAATGTGGTATTGGTAAACCATATTGAATATTCTCTCACAGGTAAAATATCTCTGGATCACCTTTAACATCTTGTCAAATCCCTCAACCAAGTGGCTCCTAGGAACTCCCTTTGATAGGTTATCTCCCTGATATTTTGGCTTGAGGAACTCCTTAGAGAAGGCTACATTAAGAGTCATACATTTAAACCATCTTTCACCAGTGTTCAGCATCTCAGTGGTTGTTGCAATGCTGGCTTCAGATACCTCCAGTTCAAAGGTTCCCACCTTGATTTTAGTGCCATCAAAATTTAACGAAAACTCTATGGCTACCTCAAGGTGTCCCCTCTGCATATTCTGACATAAACTTAAACATCCAACCCTCTAGAAGACCTCTATGATCAGAGGTTCAACATAAAAAAAATGCATATCATAAGGATCAGTCCTAAATACACTCCAACACTCGTGAAAATTATTCTTTTGTGGTGTATCCATTTTCTATAAACAAGAGGAAAATCACTACAATAATCTGAGAGATATGAGAGGCCAAACAAGGACAAAGGTCTTAGGGTTTGAATCATGGTCTCTTTCAAAGCTAGCTTCTTTTAAGGATTCAAAGTTTTCCTTCTACTTGACTTCTGAGATAATGATGGGGAAATATGATGGTTATGAAGTGGAATACAAATCCTTGGAAAAAAGGATATGCAAGGAAGAAGAAACTTTCAAGGTTTTAAACTAACATTTCACCACCATTTGCAAGGTCATCACCAAATTAATCAGTAAGGTTCTTTCAAATTTCCAATGTAGACACACTTTAGATTTGAAATAATAATTAAAAATATAAAGGAAATGAGTTTATGCAGGTTATGTGATCAAATGATAATGATCTAAGTTTGATACACAAGCTCATAGTGCTAGAACATGGGATCCGTAGCGCAATTCATAAAAAAATTCGTAGTATAGCAGCAAGGGAAAAGAAAGAGATAGGTACAGTGGTTATGACAAAAATATTGGTTCAATTGTAGTAGAAGAGGCTGAAAATATTGCAGATAGGCTAAGAATTTGGTGATAGAAAAAGTAAAGGGGCTGGTTGGTAAAGGGATCCACAATTCCCAGTGCCAGGTGCTATGAAAATTGAGCACAACCTTAATATGATCTTCAATAGAGCTAAAACAACTCAATGAGTACCTGGACACCGTGGATTGAATGTATATATTCTTCAGAGAGAATGAAACCACCTGTAACATATCTAACCTCCAATTCCCCTCTGCCAGCTAGTCTGTAGCAGATTTCCCAGTGCTCATCTAAACTTAGGAGTTTCTACAGCACCGAACTAGGAGAAAAATTCAAATCTTTGAGAAAACATTTAGACAACCTTAAATGACTAAATCCTAACTTATTTCCTTTAAATCAAGGATGTTGAAAAACAATGAGATCGACTGACAAAAACCTAATAAGTGCAATAATGGTAAAGAGGAAAGGTGTGCTCAAGATGCACTAGGAAAACTCCTGATGAGATGGCAACATACTAAAATGACTTTATTTGAACTTCTAATAGGTAGAGGGACAAAGTGGAGGGGTTTAAGTGTATAGTGGAGATAGTGACATGTCAGACTAATGGTGGCATAAGGGTGATGTTGATGGATTTCTAATCGTGTGATGAGATGAAGGTATAAAGCAAAGGAATGAAGCAAAATTATAAACCAAAGGTATGGGCCAACATTCAAGCTTACATTTATTTTGTGCTAAGACCTAAGAAAACCATAAGGAGAAAATCAAAAGTAAAGCTTAAACAAGACTAAAGATAAAAATTAAAAACCTAAGGATGAATTTGACCCATAACAACTTCATGTGATAGCATTGGCTCCGGGGATGATTTTAAGGATGGAAATTTATTTTAAAAAGTAGAAACCTTGGTGAATATTACTAATCCTTGATATGCCAACTATAGATGTTTGGCGATATTTTTGTAAAAATATTCAAATTTCTAAGGATTTTATATAGTTTGTATAAAATTTTGGCAATTTTTAAGGTAAAATCATTTTATCTTATACAATTTGGGCGAATAATTTTTACAATAACGAATATTTTTTGGGGGAAAGCCATGGAAAGTTATCCCATGAAAGAAATGTATCCCCTAAAATCATCCTTGATTGGCTCCACAGGGGATGGCATGCTCCCTGTGAGCTACCAAGAACAAACAAATTCAGTGTCTTATCCAAGGGATATGGGGTCATTTATTC
Source organism: Picea engelmannii (assembly GCA_009831015.1). Classification (NCBI taxonomy): domain Eukaryota; kingdom Viridiplantae; phylum Streptophyta; class Pinopsida; order Pinales; family Pinaceae; genus Picea; species Picea engelmannii. Next base: position 42,458 of record WSFP011294816.1, on the reverse strand, counting down.
AATTATAAAGAAAAACAAAAAGTGATATTTATAATGGATGGGAAAACCACTCATGGCTCAATAAAAATACTTCTTCAGAAAGTTCCCATTAACAGGGCCAACAAAAAATTCAGAATCCTCCATGTTATGCAATTTATAAGTATTATTTTGAAACACCTCAGAAATATTGAAAGGACCAATCCACAAGGCTTTGAATTTACCATATTTTCCTTTGTATTACTTGGGTGCATCCCACTTGAGCACCAGATCTCCCTGCTGGAAATATTCTTTTCTTACCTTCTTGTCAAAGGCTTGCTTGATCTTTTGTTGATGATTTTGTGCTTTATCAAAGAGATTATCCCTACTCTGATGTACTTCTACTAGATGATGTATCCTTCTAACCATATCATTAGGTTCTCCTTGTTGATATTGAAGGAAATTTGCCACTGGAAAGGCAATATGTGTAGGAAAAATTGCTTCAATCCCATATACAAGTTGAAAGGGGGAAATACCAAGTGATCTATTTGTAATAACTCTATCATCCCATAAGGAAAATTTCATCTTTGAGTCCCATGCTTTCTTATTGTCCTCTAGTAACTTCTTGATGATCTTTACAAGGATCTTGTTAGAACACTCTGCTAAACCATATCCTTTGGGTTGATAAGGAGTAGAATGGACTAATTAAATCCCATACTTATCACAAAACTTCAACAATGGTTCATCTTTGAAAGAGGAATCATTATCAGTAACAATCTTTCTTGGACAACCAAATATTGACATGATATCCCCAAGAAAACTATTGATTACCTCGTGGGAGGAACTCATTGTAGGAGTGCTTCTATTCACTTGGTGAAATATTCAGTTGAAGTCAAGATCCCATGGTGTTGACCACTTGATTTTGGATGAATTTCAACAATGAATTCAAGTCCCCACTATTGAAAGGGGCCATAAACTAGCATAGGCTTCGGAGGAAAAGATTTGAGTTTCTACTTTTCTAAAAAACTTGTGACATTTGTCACAAGATCTAATATTTGCACAAACATCAGTAAAAATTCTAGGCCAAAAATACCCATCTCTGATGATCTTATATGTTGTGGTTCTCCAAAAGTGATGACCCCCACACAAGCTATCCTAAAAATCAGGCATGGACTTTTGAGCCTCCTGTGGATCTAGACATCTCAAGAGAACCCCTGGTGGATCTTTCCAATACAATATGTGATCAATGAGACACTATATGATTACCTTTAGCTTCAAAGCTTCTACCTTGTTCTTCTCCAAACCATCAGAAGGCTACAACGTTTGCAGAAAATAACTGATTTCTTTGTACCAAGTGCATTATGCCAAGTTGGGACTAATATGAGAGCTTTTGAAAGAAATATCATCTTGCTGATATTCTAAGTTTAGGTTCATGAAATTAACCCCTAGTGTTTTGCAATTTGATCCAGACAACAATCTATCTAAACCTTGTCCTTTCACCAATTTTGTAGGCTTCATTTCAAGGTCAAATTCCAAAATTTTTGCAATCCATTTGCTCCTCTTTCCATCTATGTTAGGTTGGATGAGTATTTCTTCCATAGAGGATAATGGGACATAGGAAATAATCTTGGAATGCAGAATGTATACTCTTAAGTATTTGATGGATTTAACCAAAGCATAATCCATCTTTTCCATAATATCATACCTCATCTGTGCATCCCTCAATGCCCTGCTAAAAAAGGAAATAGGTTGTTCCAACCCCTCTGTGTTTTTTTGAAGAAGGACAAAAACCAATGTGTCATATGAGGAAAAACAGAAAACCATAAATTCCTTGGAATAATAAGGGATGATGAGAATAGGTTCTTCAGTCAATGCTTGTTTGATTTGGTCAAAATAATCCCAAGATTCAACAATCTATTTCACCTCATTCCCCTTTCTAAGAATAGATGTTATGTATTTAACCAATTCAACAAAGTTAGAGATGAATCTTATCAGAAAAATGATTTTACCCAAGGAAGACTAGACTTCCTTCTTGGATCTAGGAAGAGACAGAGTATAGATGGGATCTACTCTACTTGGATCAATCCTCACCCCTTTTGCTAATACAATATGTCCCAATAACATGCCTTCTTTCATACCAAACAAATATTTCTTAGGTTTGAGAGATAGTCCAAACTTTCTACATTTCAGGAATACCTTTTTCAAATGATGATAATGTTCCTTATCATATCTTGAAAACACTGTAATGTCATCTAGATAGATGACCACACATTTTTCCTTCTCCCCAATAAAGGAAATATCCATTGCTCGCTAAAAGGTTTCTCTTGCATTCATTAGTCCTATTGGAGCCGTCTTTTTCAACTAGTTTAAATGTAATTTTTAAAGTCAAATGTTGGCTTTTAAGTTCTTTTTTGCTTCGTAACATTTACCAGCTAAAAATTTCAAGTAGTCCCGACATGCCAAATAGCGAAGGATGTTATGTTTCATAAGTCACCACTTTTTAGCGTTAAACGAAATTTTTTATTTTTTGTACCTCGGGATATCATGCCTTAAGAGTTACAAGTCACAAGATTTACAAGCCCCGATGTACGAGGTTGCGAAAAGTTTTAAAAGCTTACCTCATGTGAAAGCTGAGAGTAATTTTCTTTAAATCCCAGTCAAGTGATGTTGGGATTTCGCGTCTCGACGTTCACTCTCTCCAAAAACATTACCGTCATAACTCTGATAGACGAAGCCGCGATACTTTTACATAAGTAACCCGAGTTAGTGTCTGGAGTGATTAGTTTTGACCATGGTTATAGTCTCTCAGGTTTTCGCGACTCGGCATACGTTCCTCCTCGAAACTGTACCTTCAAAACCCCAAGTGGCGAATTCACGATATTTCTCAAGTATTAATTAATTAAAACACTTAATCTAGTTTACCTTCTGGTTTAAATAGATCACATCATCTTGATCTCAGGATTTTGTGGCTTGGCTTATGCTCCTCCTGGAAACTATACCTTCAAAGCCCCGAGTCGCGAAGTCGCGATATAAATTAAAACATGATAAATTAAACACTTAATCTTGTTTACGTCCTTGCTTAACTAAATCTAATCATCGCGATCTCAGGTTTTAGAGGCTCAAAAGGTTAGAGTGAAAGCTCTCGATATGGAGAACGTTGAAAGGTTGATTAATGTTTAAGAAAGCTTAATTAAAGAAGCTAAGCCAGCTTAATCAGTGTTCAATGCAAATAGTAATATGCACAATCTACGAGGTAAATTTAAATTTTCCTTATGCCAACTTTTGTCACGAACCGTCAAAATTTATGGCATTAATTGGAAATGAGGCGAAGCGACAAGTAAGGATATGGTTTTTATTGCTAAATCTGTCTCTAAAAATGATTTGACCATTCTATTCATAAGGACGTCGAGGTTTTAAATGGTCGAAGATATAGATCTTTTTCTTTCTGTTCTATTCATAAATCTCATTTCTATCCTACATAGAGAAGTTTTTCTCAGCAAGTTGACTTCTGTATGTATACACATTTTTATCACAGGAGAGCTAAATCAGAATCCCCTGTCACGGCCCCACGAAAAGCGTCCAAGGCAAGTGCTGAGATTTCAGGGCAAGGCTCTGATAATGTTTTTGATACTTCACCACGAAGCGTTGATTCTATACGAACCTAGTCATACATCTCCAAGGTTCTGCAATCCGATTTGGTGAACTATTCGGATGATTCCAGTGACAACGAGAAATATGAATTGACCACCAAATACAAGATCGTCGTCCAAGCAGAGATGCACAAAGTAGCGGCAAGGCCACATCTTCTGCCTTACTATGACATGATCCGATGGGCGCTAGATCATGTAGATATCCTGACCAAAACCATCATCAGGGAGTAGAAGGTCACTGTTGGGACCTTTAGACCAGAAAACTTACAGGCTATGTACAAGTTGCCACCCACGTCGAACTTCACATACAATGCCGAGTTTCTGGAGGATTTTAAAGAAAAGGAATGTGAGAAATATGGAAAAATATTATCTAGTTTGATCAAGGATTGGGTCTCACACCCGTGAAGTTCAGGGAAGATAGAAATGGAGTTTATTCCATATCTTCTTTGGAACCATAGTTCATATACATAACAATGATGACCTGTAGATTGTATGGGATGGAAGGCACCACACTTTTTTTCCTCCCATGGGTGCCTCTAATGCATACAGTCACAGAAGATTGTTCCTTCAACTGGGCCAAACTGTTGTCAGATAGTCTGACCATTCGGATTATAGAGTATTGGATGCAACAGGAAAGCGGGAAGGCCGCTTCATTTTTTATGTTTGTGTACATCATGGACGTTGTGTGTTCCATGACGCCTTTTCCCTTAATGAGCTGGAGCTGGGCTCCATCGGATGCTAAGCCTATCCATATCTACCATTCAAATCTTTGGGAGGATAAGGCCTCAGATTTCATATACGAAATCTTCAATTGTGTAATGGTACCGATGCATGTCACCATATTTGGTAATCCACCGCCCAGGATCTCAAATAGCATCGCGGCAAATTTGAGTAGGGTGGTCGACTGGTACGTGGAGGAAGAATTTTCATACATCAGGGTTTTCAACACTTCTATCCCTCCGCATGCTCTACCATTATTTATACCCAATAGGATGGCTTGTCGCGAGATCTCCAGGAAAACCGTGATTGGTGGCATAAGTAAAGAGCTGAAGGGATTTTCAAAGAAGGTATGGCCACCTTTCCCCATTCATTTAAATACCTATTCTTTATTATATTTTGGGCATGCAAAGGCCGAGGTAGTAGCCTTAGAAGATATAAAATTGGTACACATTGAATTCAAGAAACACGACCCACACAAGGTCGTGAGTAATCACTTGGCTACTTGTGGCCTTAAAATATTTGAGCATGAGAATTCACCTCATGATGATATTTTCCGAGGCGCAAGATCTTATGGCGAGGTTTTGGCTCGAATACAAGCCTTGTTTCCCAAAGAGAGGGTCGATGTTTTCAAATTCCAAGAACATAGGTGAAGTTGTGCTCCCCCAATATTAAGGGGTGAGAACCCAATGACTGGAGAGGTGCAGCAAATAGAAGCCGAAGGCCCCAAAGATTCATCACCCAGCCAAGAATAACACCATGACAAGAAGGAGAAAACTGGGGGTCTGAAGCAGGAAGCCAAGACTTCCAATCCTCCAAGGGAGCCAACCTCGGTTGATACTCCAGGGAAATCATCTAAACAGTTCAGAAATCCCATCATTTCTATTACCCCCCTGTAGTCCCCAAGGGGAATACCAGACACAGATTAGATTTTTGGTGAAAAATTAACACCCATAACAGTGGAAGAACTACCTCCAAGTGAATTCTTCTTCAATAAGAAGAGAAAGGTTGTCGTGAGACAAGAACTTTACCAAGAGGCAGGTACTGTATTTAAAAAATTTAAAATCTTAACCGAAGGGAGAGCTATGAAAAAAGAAGAATTTGCAACACAAATAGAAGGAACATTGGGAGCTTTCGCTATGACAAACCAATATTCAGTCAGGACCCTAAAGGATCAGATGAAGCAAAAAAATCGTTTGATCAAGACAATAGAGGCTAAACTAGCTACAATAGAGGTCGCTGCCAAAGATAAGGAGAATACAACTTTAGAGCAAGCTAGAATAGATGATCAAAAAGAAATCGAGAAGCTCAAAGATGATCTCGAACAGACACAACTGATGACTCAGACAAGTCAGATACAGATAGGCCAACAAGGAGAATTGATAGAGAAGCTACAGGCCAAATTAGAGTTCACCGAAAGCCAGGTAATCGATATCGGGATATTTCAATCCCAAGCAATAGAAATCAAAAAAAGGTTATCGACAACGCAGGAAGGTCTACTTGTTAAAGTAGAAACGATCCAAAGCAACTGCCAACTCATTGATCAGGTATTGGATAACCTCTCTCTCATAGAAAGGGAAGTTGGGGCAGCTCGGGTTGCTTTCCAGGAGGCTATTATAGCCATGACTAGAAGGGAGATAGGCAGTAGTTCCATTTTTCCCATCCCAAAGCAGACCAGAGGAAACATCTTGTTGAAAGAATGGGAGCGTAACATATCTGAAGGTAGACAACAAGCTAAGGAGGTAAGAAAATCTTGTGAAGAAACTTTCGGTCTGTTAAATGGGATTTGGTTTGGTTCTGATGGTGAAAGTAGCATTGAGATACTGGGCCAGATCAATACAGCCAAATATCTGTTAAATATCAAGGAAAATGAAGAAAGAGAATTAGCCGAAATATAACAAATAACCCAGATGGACATAGTTCAAATAGATAAATGGTTAATTAAACTGAGTATACTATTATGTTCTCGCCAAAGACCAACAGGTGGAAGGAAAATTGCCATTATTAGCGAAATATTGTTATGCTTTTGAGGCCAATAATCAAGCAGAACCTTCTAAGTTGATATCACAGCTGGTGGAAAGGTGTGTCGTTTGCACAGAGTATGCGAAGAGGCAGGTTTCCGATACCAAATGAGGACAGAGATAAATAACTGAAATGTTTAATCTCCTTTGTTGTAACTGTAAACCTCTGGAACAGTTGAGATTCCAGACTATAGAAATTTTTATAAATATACCTTTGGAAGAAAGAATGGAGGCTGGACCTATTTTGGCCATTTGTAATAGACACTCTCCTTTTTGAATATTAATACAAAGCAATCCAAAGACTCTGATTCCATCAAGACTATGTTATGAGTTTTTTTCCTCTGTAATTTATTGTTCAATTTCATTTCGCACATATATGTTTGATGAATGTTACACTACAATTTAGTAAAACCTCTATTGTGGTGTTTAATTTTAATTATCTATATAGTTTATAGTTTTTCCTCTGTATCGGCTATCAGCAGGTACAAGACCTGTAGACCCATTAGATTTTCATATTTTATACATTCGTCAGATTTCTTTTCACCTTCTTCTTCTTTTATTTACAGGGCAAGATTCTCCCTTGATAGGAGCCTCATATTATAAATTGCTTGATGTTTTTCTCATTTTCACACACATCAATTATTTACGAGATAACACAGTTATGGGAAAAGGCCTTTGGTTTGTAATTTATCTTTAACATTAAATCAGATAGTTCTCTTTTATATGATCGAATTGAGACAACATCTAAAACTTTGAAACTTTCCTTTACTTTCACTGTTCCTCTATGACTGTCCCCGTTCCTAACATTGAGCTCGGTTTATCAGACCAAACACATATCGCTTTGAACATTTTCGATACTATTCTTAAAACAACCAATACCCAGGTAGAACTTGAGCGTTTGTGGGCTGCGATTGAGCAGTATATAAACATCCAGGGACAGTTGGAGGCTAGACAACGACAACTCGAAAATCATCCTTAGCTTCCTTTCCTGAAGGTTGATTCTCTCCCCTTCATTACTCTTCACTCACTTTTAGATTCCTAGACACTGTACCTTCTAAGCCTTAGGTACAGACTCTGGAACAACATCTTTTTGGAGTTGTTTCCGGGGAACTAAGTTACAAAACCTTTTCCCTGGGAAGAACGACATTCTCACAAGTTTCACCCTTTGATAGTGAACAAAGAGTGAACAGCCTTTAAATTATTTTCTTATCTTTCACTTGGCGACTCCACATTAAATAAGCTAGAATCCGATCGAAGGAATACTAGACAAAACCCAGAGGGAAAACAGACCACGCCTGTTTCCGATCTTGAAAAGATACTGAAAATTAGAGGTTCCCTTAAACCAACTATTGCAGTCTATCATCTTAAGTACCCACAACACAAGATCAAGAGTTCATTTAAACCTTCAACTTCACACATTTCCCCTCCTGAAACCACCAATCTAATTTTATCTCTCTCTAAGACTAAACGTCAAACCCTTTCAATATCCTCTAACGTATACAGAGGTAAAAGCCCTGCAGTGGATTTATCAGAGATCGATATCCTGCCAAATTTTCAGTTAGATCTCACGACCTCACCAAATCTCAGAGAGTATACCTTACACTCGGATTATACGCCCGTGGGTTCCCCTGATTACATTTCTTGCAAATCCTAAGAGCTAATCCCTCGCATCTCTTATCACCCATCTTTGGTTTTCTCGTCTCACGAAGAAGCTAAAGATTAACTTTTAGTTTTCCAGAACCCTCTATACAATACACCATTTCCCTATATAGTAGTACCGATGGTAGCCACCGGAGGAGGAGGTGGAGGGATTTTCGAAGGTGGTGGAGTTTTAGGAGGTGGTGGGGATCCAGGAGGAGGAGTAGGAGGCCAAGGGCCTCTCCCCCCTCCCAGGGTCTTCGCTAAAGTGGTTGCAAGATATGTGCCTTTGGTTCTACATGTCCCTCTTCGTGACCTTCCTGAAAATTATATAAAAAACCTACCTAAATTTACAGGAGAAGGAGACTTGACCGCAGTTGAACATATAAACTTTTTTTATCAGTTCGCAGATATCCTAGGTCTCGAGCACGAAGACATGTATTCAAGGTTGTTTGTTCAAACTTTCAAAGGATAGGTATGAACCTGGTTTTGAATCCTACCCGCAGGATCGATATTATCCTATGATGCCCTAGAAGACGCCTTCCTTAGACAATGGGGCAAAAGGAAAGACCACTTGTATTGTTTGACCGAGTTTGGATCTTTAAAGAAAAATAATTTAGAAACGGTTATGGAATTTATTCAAAGATTTAATAAGTTGTATAATAAAATCCCGGCCAAAGTTAAACCATCCCAACCCGCAGCCAAAGTAACCTTCACGGGAGATTTCGAACCCGATTTTCCCCTTCTCTTAAGAGAAAGAAGAGGGGCTACCGTAACCCGAATGCAGGATGATGCTGTGGAAATCGAATCTAACATGATGGCTTCTGGAAAGTTGAAAGCTAGGGTAGAAATGGGAAACCGAGAAACCAGACGTTTCAGGGAACAAGCCGGACCCTCAGGGTCTAATAGATCCACAGACGACAAAATGGATGATATGTCTAGGGTAATTAAGGAATTGTCAGATAAAATTTCTGGGATGGAGCTGGATCAATCTAAGGCCGATACTTTCATTAAAAGGGAATTCAGGAGAAACCCCAATCTTCAAAATCAACAAAGACAGACTAAAAATGAAGATCAGAAAATTCAAACCCCTTTAAAAAATGAAAATTTTATAGGAGGGAATGACCTAGAAGATTTCGAGGGTCTGGAAGAAGATGTGACAAATTTGGGTGACAACTGCACTTAGCCTTATGTATCTAAAGAAGATTATGAGAAGTCTTTAAACACACAACAACCCTCAGATACAAATGATGACATAAACAATATAGATGTCCCTGACTATCAAGAAGTAACTGATTCAATAATGGCTGAAGTTCAACCTAGATATAACCTGAGGTCTAAAAACGAATCTGCGTTGATCTCTCAACCCAAGAAAATCCTCCCTAGAGGTGAAGAATATGTGCCAGACCCAAAATAGACTGAAACATCTACTAACAAAATAAAAGGGGTAGACTTGTTGGATCCTAAAACCAAGGAGGTTGAGACTCAAACAAGGGAAATCAAGACAGTTGATACACCCACACCGGTAAATAAACTCACGAGTAATAAATCAGCTCAGACAAATAAGTTGGAGAAGAGAGAGTCTGAGATTTCAACTAGAGAAACGGACAAAGGTAATGGCAGTTTTAGTTTTGAGAATGAGATAAATAGGATCAAAATACCAATCCCTCTGGTTGAATTAGCAAAGAATCCTGCATATCGTAAGTAGATAACCAAAGTGATAGGTTGTTTGGATCAAGAAAGTCAATCAGACGTGATAAACTTGGAATATGATAAGCCCAATATCACTTTTGGTCCACATTTCGAGGGTGCCCAAGACACCGTCGCTCCTTTCTATATCACCCTAAATGTGCAGGATCAACTGCTACATAACTGCATGCTAGACTCTGGAACTTCACATAATGTGATGCCCAAGACTATTATGGATAGATTAGGCCTCGAGATCACCAGGACTTACAGAGATCTCTACTCTTTCGATTCGATAAGAGTTAAGTGCATGGGTATGATAAAAGATTTAGTAGTCACCCTTGCACAGGTCCTAGTCAAAAGCATCCTGATGGATATAGTTATTGTTGATATCCCCCCAAAGTATGGCTTACTGCTATCAAGGTCGTGGGTAGTCAAACTTGGGGGGTCCCTCTAACTGGACATGACTTACACCACAATTCCTGTGTTTGGTGGACAACTTACTCAGTTATACAGAGAAACAAGGTTAGCCTATACAGTGAGTCATCCTCAAAATCCTAACAATTTTCCTGTTTACATTGTTGATCAAGATCTGGGAAATTGTATTTTGTCTTTTGATGATGTTATAGATAACTACGCAGAAGAAAATTCAATAGATGAGAAAGAATCAGAAAATATGCATAGCACTGGACTCTGGAAAATGTTTTTTGATGGTGCCCTGTCATGTGAAGGAGTAGGTGCAGGGGTACTTTTTGTGGCACCTGAAAATAAATTTGTTGTCCCCTTCTCTTACAGGCTTCAATGGGATATAGACTACACCAACAATGTATGTGAGTATGAAGCCTTGATATTAGGATTGGAAACTGCCAGGAAGTTGAACATAAAGAACCTGGAAGTATATGGAGACGCAGAGTTGATAGTCAAACAGATAAATCGTCAATACCAAGCCAAGCACCCGAGTTTGAGATTGTACAGAAATTGTGCCTGGGATCTAATGGAAAATTTATTCTCATCTGTAAATATCCACTTCATCCCACGCACCGAAAATTTGTAGGCCGATTCATTAGCCAAGGAAGCCTCGACTTTCACTCCCCCTACAAGTTTTAAATTAAAATACCACATAGAGGTAAGGCACAAACCATCCATCCCAAACAACATACGACACTGACAGGTTTTCGAGGATGACGAACAGATCAGGAAATTCCTCAAAGCAGTGGGCGACTTCTCTGAAACTCATATTGATCAAGAGAATCAAAATGATCACATATGGATCATGCAATAAGGAGAATACCCTCAAGAGTTCCAGGGAAATATTGCAAATCATCGCATGTTGGTTCCAAAGAACATTCAGATTTTGAAAGGACTAATTCCCCTGGAGAGACTATTCCATCAAAATGACATACCCTTGAAATCCACCCTGCAACCCCAACTAGAGGAGGTTGAAGACTGTGATGTAGGGAACAAAGAAGAACCTAGGATGGTAAAAATATCAAAGTAACTTCCTCATGAGGTAAAAAAAAGGTATAAAGACTTGCTCGAACAGTATAAAGATGTTTTCTCTTGGTCTTATGAAGAGTTGAGAACCTACGACACAGTTGTAATCGAACACAAGATACCCCTAAAACCTGGTGTCAAACCCTTTCGACAAAAACTCAGACAGATCAACCCTATTTTATTTCTTGTGGTTGAAAAGGAAGGTAAAAAGCTCTTGGATGCAAAAATAATAGTACCTCTGAGATATTCCTATTGGGTAGAAAACCTGGTCCTGGTCAGAAAGAAGAGTGGGGAGATTAGACTGTGTGTCAACTTTAGGAATATGAATAAGTCCTCCCTCAAAAATAACTACCCTCTACCCAAAATGGACCATGTTTTGGAAAAGGTAGTTGGAGAAAGTAGAATGTCGATGATTGACGGTTTCTCTGGGTATAATCAAATTGCCGCAAATGAATTAGATAAAGAGAAAACAACCTTCACTACCCCTTGGGGTACTTTTATGTATGATAAAATGCCATTTGGTCTAATGAATGCAGGTGCTACTTTCCAACGTGCCATGGACATTGCTTTCATCGGTGAAAGGGATAAATTTGTGGTCATTTATCTTGATGATCTAACTATTTTTTCTAAATTTGATGAAGATCATCTGGTACATCTCAAGCAGACGTTTGAGAAATGTCATAATTTTGGTCTGTCTTTGAATCCCAAAAAGTCCCACTTCGCCATGCAAGAAGGTAAACTCTTGGGCCATATTTTATCTCAAGACGGTATTAAAATCGATCCTAAAAGAGTTGAGGCTATAAATACTATAAATGTTCCTAGGAATGTAAAAGAAATTCAGTCATTTTTAGGAAAAATAAATTTTTTGAGGAGATTTATTCCGAACTTCGCTGAAATCGTGAAATTGATCATAGATATGCTAAAGAAAAATAGCGAAGTGAAATGGACAGCAGAAGACAAAGCAACGTTTGCACGCATCAAGAAAGTCATAAGCGAGGCACCTGTACTGGCAAGCCCTGATTATTTAAAAGATTTTCTTATTTTCTCGTTCGCCTCTGAACACACAATCACCATGGTACTCCTCCAAAAAAAAGAAGAAGGTTTTGAATAGCCGATAGCTTTTTTTAGCAAGAGTCTTAGAGACGCAGAACTTAAATACGATATAATGGAAAAACAAGCGTATTCTATGGTGAAGGCGTTGAAATCATTCAGAACCTATGTGCTGCATTCCAAGATAATCACATATGTACCTACCAGTTTTGTAAAGGATATTTTGGTTCAATCTGACAGTGATGGAAAAAGGGTATGATGGCTTGCCAAAATTCAAGAATTCGACTTGGAAATAAAACCAACGAAATTGGTAAAAGGACAAGGTTTGGCCAAACTCTTAGCAGAATCAAATTTTAGAGCTCTCAGTATAAATGACATATAGGGATATGAAGAAGGTATGGACATGAACGAGTTTGATGAGCCAACAAGCACAATCAGAATCGAAGAGAATTTTGTCTCATCAGACTGGTACAAAAACATAGTGCCATATCTGACGACATTGAAATGCCCGAGTGATTTACCCCCATCCAAATCCAGAACGCTAAAATTACATGCAGTCAAATACTGTATATCCAATAATCAATTATATTGGAAGGACCCACTAGGTTTCCTGTTGGTCTATTTAGTCGAATCAGAAACAGAGAGGGTGATAAGCGAATTTCATGAAGGAGTCTGTGGGGGACACCACGCTTGGAGGGAGACAAATTATAAGATCCTGAGGGCAGGGTATTATTGGCCAAAATTTTTCTCAGACGTAAATTCCAAAGTAAAGCCTGTAACTCGTGTCAACTGTTCACGAGAAAACATAAACTCCCAGCGCTACCATTGGTGCCGGTCAAAACGGAAGCCCCTTTCTAGCAATGGGGACTAGATTTTATAGGTGAAATCAATCCCCATTCTAGCGCTCAACACAAATGTATCATGACTGCCACAGATTACTTCAGTAAATGGGTGGAGGCTATTCTAACCAGAAAGGCAACAGATTCGGTGGTAATAGACTTCTTGGAAGACAACATTTTGTCTAGATTCGGCTGCCCTCGAAAATAGTCATGGATAACACCCAGGATTTCAAATCTATGGCTATGATCAACTTTTTCCAGAAATACAATATCGTACTCAGTCATTCCACGACTTATTATCCCCAAGGAAATGGACTAGTCGAGTCTTCAAACAAGAGTCTGATAAATGTAACTAAGAAAGTGTTGGACGATAATAAAAAATCTTGGCATGTGCATTTGAAATACGCCTTATGGGTGAATTGGATAGGCACAGAAAAATCTATCGGCACCTCTCCTTTCCAAATGGTGTACGGGACCGACATGGTATTACCAATAAATCTAGTGCTCCCAGTGATGAAATTATGGAAAGATGAGAAAGAAGAACTGAAACATGTTACTAGAAGGATAAATCAGCTAATTGAAGTGCAACAACACAGGGTCGAAGTAGACAAAAGGTTGTAGAAATACCAAGATGATATGAAAACATTATTTGACCGTAAGGAAAAAGACAGAGAGTTTCTCCCAGGCGATTTGGTCTTGAGATGGAATGCTAGGAAGGACGACTCAATGAAACATGGTAAATTTGATCATATTTGGTATGGACCATTTAGAGTCGCAGCTCCCGAAGGAAAGAATTCGTTTCTATTAGAAAATATGGACGGTAAAATATTAAATGCCCCTGTCAATGGGCGTTATTTAAAACATTATATGCAATAATCGGTTCCCAAAAAATTCCCACTGTAATATACCAGTTTGTGTTTTCTTTTTCATAATTTTTCTTTTGGTAAGTGCACTTTCACCAATAATTAATCAGATCAGTGATTTTTGTAGAAATAGAAATACAAAATTTTCAATACAAAATAAATAAATAAATATATGTGTGTGTGTGTGTGTGTGTAAATAAAAATAAAAATATACCTAATAATTTTCGCATTTTTCCCTTTCAGGATTCCGGTTTGCATCTCAAACGAGTGAAAAGGGTAAACAGAAGGTCCTATATCGGAAAATAAATTCGCCAAAACAGGTGATAGAAAAGGTTTTCTGTTATTATAAAAAGGTAAGGTAAAGGTATGAATTCCTGAGAATTTTATTTTTCTAACAAAGATCTTTAGAATGTCGCAATGGTCTCATGAATATAATGTTTTCGCTTGAATGTTTATTAAAGAAAAGAAAAAATACTCACTTTGGGTTCTAAATTTTTTTACTTAAATTAAAGATAGGAGGTAGTTAAAATAAGCAGAGAAAATAAAGCCTCTCCGAAAAGGGATTTCAAGAGTCAGTTTTAATTTTTGACCCTTGTCTTTCAGTTTACAGATCTCTATCTGTCACCCTTCTTTTTGTTCTCAGATTTACCTTCCTAAAAAGCCAAGCATCTTCTCGAGTTTGCATACATGGGAAGAAGAGATGGCGTGTTAACTTTGACAGATGCAAAGCAGATTTTGGAAAGTAAGTTGGTCTTCACAACTCCTCAGTCTCTTACTAAACAAAGTGATGCATAGGTTAATCCTGACTATTCTAGGTTTCTCAACAGTTTCGAAAGATTGAGGCTTGCTCGAAGGAAGACCCCTAGAAATAATTTTTTCCCCTTTTCCCTGTGGGCTAAGGTGTGGTGAAAGTTAAGAGAGGATTGGTACCAAGTAATCAAAGTAAGTTGACAGACCTCCATTGCAAAATATTACGCAGATATCACCCCTCATACAAACTGATTGCCCCCACTTTGTGTTCTAAAAATTAAATTATAGGACAGATGGTGAAAGGAAAGTCATATTTAATTGTCCATCTAGTCCAAAAAAGATGATGAAAGGAAATTCAGAAATGATTGCCCTCATCTCAGCATTTAAATGCATAAATATATATCGAAGTTGTGAAAGGAAATTCAGTAAAAAGGGCCAGATAACTTCACCGAGGTACTGAACAGGCTCGCTGGTAGTGAAGCAATATCTGAGATATCTGTAAGGCTATTATACGTGAATCTCACTCTTCTCTGGTAACAATTTTTTCTCGAAACCGGATCTACATCCTATGTTCAGACAGGGCTCCCTGATTAAAAACATGTAATAAACTTCATTTGATGCAATCCAAAAATCACAAGATCTGTTGGATTTCCTAGGACTGTCTTGATATTCCTAATGTAGACCTAAATTTAGTAAAGAGAAAGAGAAATTCGTGAAAGGGACTGCAGCTGGGTGTGAAACATATTTGAGTTTTGAAAATCTTTTCACAAGTAAAAGATGAAATCTCTTTTTCCCTCTATATCCTTTTACTAGGAACAATTTCACTAGAATAAATCCATTGACTCCATTTACCCAATACAGACACGTGGTCTATTGTTCTTCCCATCTTGCAGGAAGACGAGATCCCTAGTTGGAGCCTATGTTGGAGCTTCCTTTTTCAACTGGTTTAAATGTAATTTTTAAAGTCAAATGTTGGCTTTTAAGTTCTTTTTTTCTTCGTAACATTTACCAGCTAAAAATTTCAAGTAGTCCCGACATGCGAAATAGCGAAGGATGTTATGTTTCATAAGTCACCACTTTTTAGCGTTAAATGAAAATTTTTATTTTTTGTACCTCGGGATATCATGCCTTGGGAGTTACAAGTCACAATATTTACAAGCCCCGATGTGCGAGGTTTCAAAATTTTTTTAAATCTTACCTCAGGTGAAAGCTGAGAGTAATTTTCTTTAAACCCCAGTCAAGTGTCGTTGGGATTTCACGTCTCGACGTTCACTCTCTCCAAAAACATTACTGTCATAACTCCGATAGGCGAAGCCATGAGACTTTTACATAAGTAACCCGGGTTAGTGTCAGGGGTGATTAGTTTTGACCATGGTTAAAGTCTCTCGGGTTTCCACGACTCGGCATATGTTCCTCCCGAAAACTATACCTTCGAAACCCCGAGTGGCGAAGTCGCGATATTGCTCATGTATTAATTAATTAAAACACTTAATCCAGTTTACCTTCTGGTTTAAATAGATCACATCATCGTGATCTCAGGATTTTGCGACTCGTCTTATGCTCCTCCCAGAAACTATACCTTTGAATCCCCGAGTCATGAAGTCGCGATATAAATTAAAACATGATAAGTTAAACACTTATTCTTGTTTACGTCCTTGCTTAACTAAATCTAATCATTGTGATCTCGGGTTTTAGAGGCTCAAAAGGTTAGAGTGAAAGCTCCTGATACGCCAAATGCCGAAAGGTTGATTAATGTTTAAGAAAGCTTAATTAAAGAAGCTAAGCCAACTTAATCAGTGTTCAATGAAAATAATAATATGCACAATCTATGAGGTAAATTTAAATTTTCCTTGCGCCAACTTGTGTCACGAACCATCGAAATTTATGGAATTAATTGGAAATGAGGTGAAGCGACAAGTAAGGATATGGTTTTTATTGCTAAATCTATCTCTAAAGATGATTTGACCGTTCTATTCATAAGGACGTCGAGGTTTTAAATGGTCGAAGATATAGATCTTTTTCTTTCTGTTCTATTCATAAATCTCATTTCTATCCTGCACATAGAAGTTTTTCTTAGCAAGCTAACTTCTGTATGTATACACATTTTTATCGCAGTCGAGCTAAATCAGAATCCCCCATCATGGCCCCACGAAAAGCATCCAAGGCAAGTGCTGAGATTTCAGGGAAAGGCTCTGATAATGTTTCTGATACTTCACCACGAAGCGTTGATTCTATACGAACCTGGTCATACATCTCCGAGGTTCTACAATCTGATTTGGTGAACTGTTCGGATGATTCCAGTGACAACGAGAAAGATAACTTAACCGCAAAATACAAGATCGTCGTCCAAGTAGAGATGCATAAAGTAGCGGCCAGGCCACATCTTCTGCCTTACTATGACATGATCCGATGGGTGTTAGATCATGTAGATATCCCGACCAGAACCATCATCAATGAGAAGAAGGTCATTGTTGGGACCTTTAGACCAGAAAACTTATAGGCTATGTACAAGTTGCTACCCACATCGAACTTCACATACAATGCCGATTTTTTGGAGGATTTTAAACAAAAGGAATGCGAGCAATGAGACAAAATCTTATCTGATTTGATCAAGGATTGGGTATCACACCCCACGAAGTTCAGGGCAGATAACAATGGAGTTTATTTCATATCTTCTTTGGAACCACAGTTCAAATACATAGCAATGACAACCTGTAGATTGTATGGGAGGGAAGACACCACACATTTTTTCCTCCCATGGGTGCCTCTGATGCATACAGTCGCAAAAGGTTGTTCCTTTGACTAGGCCAAACTGTTGTCAGATACTCTGACCAGTCAGATTACAGAGCAGCGGACACAGCGGGCGAGCGAGAAGGCCGCTACATTTTTTATGTCCGTGTACATCATGGATGATGTGTGTTCCATGATGCCTTTTCCATTAATGAGCTGGAGATGGGCTCCATCGGATGCTGAGCCTATCCATGTCTACCATTCAAATCTTTGGGAGGATAAGGACTCAAATTTCATATATGAAATCTTCAATTGGGTAATGGTACCGATGCATGTCACCATATTCAGTAATCCACTACCCAGGATCTCAGATAGCATCGTGGAAAATTTGAGTAGGGTGGTCGATTGGTACGTGGAGGAAGAATTTTCATACATCAAGGATTTCGGTGATTCTGTCCCTTCACATGCTCTACAATTATTTATGCCCGATAGGTTGGCTTGTCGCGAGATCGCCAGGCAAACCGTGATTGGTGGCATAAGAAAAGAGATGAAAGAATTTTCAAAGAAGGTATGGCCACCTTTCCCCATTCATTTAAATACCTATTCTTTATTGGATTTCAGGCATGCAAAGGCTGAGGAAGCAGCCTTAGAAGATATAAAATTGGTACACATTGAATTCAAGAAACATGACCCACACAGGGTCATGAGTAATCACTTGGCTAGTTGTGGCCTTAAATGATTTGAGCACGAGAATTCACCTCATGATGATATTTTTCAAGGTGCGAGATCTTATGCCGAGGTTTTGGCTTGGATACAAGCCCTGTCACCAGAAGAGAGGGCCGATGTTTTCAAATTCCAAGAACATAGGTGAATCTATCTTCCCCAAGTATTAACAGGTGAGAACCTAATGACCAGAGAGGTGTAGAAAACAGAAGTCGAAGGCCCCAAAGATTCAGCACTCGGCCAAGAAGAACACCAGGACAAGAAGGAGAAAACTGGGGGTCTGAAGCAGGAACCCGAGACTTCCAATCCTCCAAGTGAGCCAACCTCGATCGTTACTCCAGGGAAATCATCTAAACAGGTCATCAATCCCATTGTTTCTATTACCCCCCTACAGTCCACAAAGGGAATACCAGACATAGATTGGATTTTTGGTGAAGAATTAACACCCATAACAGTGGAAGAACTACCTCCAAATGAATTCCTCTTTGATAAGAAGAGAAAGGTTGTCATTAGACAAGAACTTTACTAAGAGGAAGGTACTGTATCTAAAAAATTTAAAATCTTAACCGATGGGAGAGATATGAAAAAAGAAGAATTTGCAACGCAAATATTAGGAACATTGGGAGCTTTCACTACGACAAACCAATATTTAGTTAGGACCATAAATGATCAACTGAAGTGAAAAAATTATTTGATCAAGACATTAGAGGCTAAACTAGCTACAGTAGAGGCTGTTGCCAAAGATCGGGCGAATACAACTTTAGAGCAAGCCAGAATAGATGATCAAAAAGAAATCAAATAGCTCAAAGCCGATCTCGAACAGACATAGCTGATGACTCAGACAAGTCAGATACAGATAGGCCAGCAAGGAGAATTGATAGAGAAGCTACGGGCCAAATTAGAGTTCGCTGAAAGCTAGGTAATCGATATTGGGATATTTCAATCCCAAGTAATAGAAATCAGAAAAAGGTTATCCGCAACGCAGCAAGGTCTGCTTGTTAAATTAGAAACGATTCAAAGAAACTGCCAACTCATTGATCAGGTATTGGAGAACCTCTCTCTTAGAGAAAGGGAAGTTGGGGCAGCTTGGGTTGCTTGCCAAGAGGATATTATAGCCACAACTAGAAGGGAGACTGGAAGTAGTTCTAGTTTTCCCATCCCAGAGCAGACCAGAGGCAACATCTTGTTGAAAGAATGGGAGCGTAACATATCTAAAGGCAGACAAAAAGGTAAGGAGGTAATAAAATCTTGTGAAGAAACTTTGGTCTGTTAAATGGGATTTGGTTAGGTTCCAATGGTGAAAGTAGCATTGATATACTGGGCCAGATCAATACAGCCAAATATCTACTAAATATCAAAGAAAATAAAGAAAGAGAATTAGCCAAAATATCACAAATAACCCAGACAGACATAGTTCAAATAGATAAATGGTTAATTAAACTGAGTATACTATTATGTTCTATCAGCTCCAAAGACCAACAGGTAGAAGGAAAATTGCCATTATTAGTGAAAGATTGTTATGCTTTTGAGGCCAATAATCAAGCAAAACCTTCTAAGTTGATATCACAATTGGTGGAAAGGTGTGTCATTTGCACAGAGCATGTGAAGAGGAAGGTTTCCGGTACCAAATGAGGACAGAGATAAATAACTGAAACGTTTAATCTCCTTTGTTGTAACCGTAAACCTCTGGAACAGTTGAGATTCCAGACTATATAAATTTGTATAAATATACCTTTGGAAGAAAAAACGGAGGATGGACCTATTTTGGTCGTTTGTAATAGAGACTCTCCTTTTTGAATATTAATACAAAGCAATCCAAAGACTCCTGATTCTGTCAAGACTGTGTTATGAGTTTCTTTCCTCTCTGATTTCTTGTTCAATTTCATTTCGCACATATATGTTTGATGAATGTTACACTGCAATTTAGTAAAACCTCTACTGTGGTAATTAATTTTAATTATCTATATATTTTATAGTTTTTCCTCGGTATCGGCTATCAGTAGGTACAAGACCTGTAGACTCATTAGATTTTCATATTTTATACATTTGTCAGATTTCTTCTCACCTTCTTCTTCTTTTGTTTACATGGCGATATTCTCCCTTGATAGGAGCCTCATATTATAAACAGCTTGATGTTTTTCTCATTTTCACACACATCAATTATTTACTAGATAACACAGTTATGAGAAAAGGCCTTTGGTTTGTAATTTATCTTTAACATTAAATCAGATAGTTCTCTTTTATACAATCGAATTGAGACAACATCTAAAACTTTGAAACTTTCCTTTACTTTCACTATTCCTCTATGAATGTCCCCGTTGTAAGACAACGTAACATTAAGCCCGTTTTATCAGACCAAACACATATCGCTTTGAACATTTTTGATGCTATTCTTAAAACAACCAATATCCGGGTAGAACTTGAGCATTTGTGGGCTGCGATTGAGCGAGATATAAACATCTAGGAATAATTGGAGGCTAGACAGGGACAACCTGAAAATCAGCCTTAGCTTCCTTTCCTGAAGGTTGATGCTCTCCCCTTCATTACTCTTCACTCACTTTCAAATGCCTAGACACTGTACCTTCTAAGCCTTAGGTACAGACTCTGGAACAAGTCCAAAGGGAATTTTAGAATACATGAATGTGCCCCAATGAGTAGTGAAGTTTTTCTTCTCTCTATCTTTAGGTAGGAAAGAGATTTGATTGTAGCCTAAGAATCCATCAATCATAGACATCCTTGATGATCCAGTCACCCTTTGCAAAAACTGCTACATCTTTGGAAAAGGGTAATTATCTTTCTTAGAACTTCTATTCAAATTTTTGAAATCAACACAAAGTTTGATTTCACCATTCTTATTCCTCACAGGAACCAAGTTTTCCACCCACTCGGAGTACCTTAAAGGTATGATGATCTTGGCATCAAGAAGCTTATTAACTTCCTTTTCGACAATAGGCAACAACATGGGATTTATCTGTCTAATTTTATTCCTAAATAGCTTGGTCTCCTCTTTCAAAGGGATCTTATGTTCAATGATGCTTGTGTCATATGTTTGTAGATCTTCATATTTCCAGGAAAATACATCAGCAAACTCCTTCAAACATTTAACATACTCATCCCTTTCCTATTTTGTTAAACTTCTAGACAATTTCACATACTTTGTATTTTCCTCTATACCTAAATTGCATTTTGTCACATCAACATCTTTACTTGAACCTTTAAACTTCACCGTAACATCATTTTTGTCAAATAATCTCTCCAAAGGAACTAATCCTTTTGGAATATGGTTACTGGGAAATTGAACAATCTTGTGGTCTGCAATTTTATTGAGGAAAATATCAGCATGAGGGCGTTTGGTACCATCATGATCTTGATCAATATAAATAGAAGAAAACTCTTCCACAGTTTCCATAAATATTTTGATCTCAAGATCATCCTCAAAGACCTTCCAATTCTTGACATTGTCAGGTATAGAGGACCTATACTTCACTTCCACATCATATTTGAGCTTAGGGGGAAAAGGAATTTTAAAATTACTTGCAGAAACAACCAAATAATCTTCCATAGTATTTTCTTCTCTTGGAACAAAAGAGATATTAAAAGAAGAGAAAAAATTATCAACAAGATCCCAAACTTCATTTATGTAAGTCCTTAACCTGGGGTGTTTACATTGATACATATTTTTAACTTGATGTACAATTAGTTCAACATATCCAAACACTGCTAACTCTTCAATCTTCATATCTTTAGCATCCCTCAAACCCAAAACAAGAGCCTCATATTCTGTTACATTATTTGTAGTTTTAAATTCAAGTTTATAAGACAAAGATATGATCTCTTGAGTTGGGGAAATAAACACCACTCAATCACCAACACCTTCTTTAGAAGAGGCTCCATCAAAAAACAGCTTCCATGAAGGGGCATTTTGAGGAGGAATATCACAAGTGTTAATAGGTTGTTTTTTTATTTCAATAGGTGATTGAGGAGTATCAGTGAGTTGTAAAATACTGGATCCTAAATCAATATCAACTGCAAAAGTGGGGTTTCTTGTAGGATTAGCTTCATCACTTATGATGTAAGCTAGTTGTGCTTCCCTATAAATCCTTTTGTGCTCTCCTCCAAATACAGGAATGGTGGCATATGAAAGGTCCATCTACAAATTTCCCCCTAGTATTTTGATCCAATATATTGACAAGAGCATCCCAAACTTAGTGGGAACATCAGCCACCACGATATCCATGACCACACTCTTCATGGGCAATTGGAACAAGGTAACAACCAGGTCTTTGATTACCCCAAGGCACTCAATTTTTCTAGAATCAAATGAGTATAGGTCATGATAAGTTTTTTTAATTTCCAGAACAATCTCATCCATGACATTTTTGGGCATAAGGTTATGAGATGCACCTGAGTCCATCAAGAAATTGTGAAAAACTTTATCATGAATATTGAAATATGTGTAGTAAGGACGAGACGAGTCATCCCTATCTTCTACCAAAGGTCCCAATATGATTGTTTGTTTTTCATATTGAAAGTTCACTTAGTCTATGGAATTGGAGGAAGATTTGGGTTGTAACATCTTGGAAAGATATTTTTTAAACTCTTTATTTTTAATTAGCTCTAAAAAGGGTACTCAGATTTTTAGCTTTTCAATTTCATTAGCAAAGCTAAAAGCAGAGGGAGATTTCAAAATCTCCTTAATTTTTGGGACAAGGATCTTACCCACTGATTGAGGGTTTTGTTCCTCTTTTTCTTTGCTAGAAACCACAACCTTAGCATAAAGGATGATCTAATGTGTTAGGCTTCCCCTCCTTTTTTCACCTTAAGTTGTATTTATTTGGATTTTCATTGGCTTTTTCCCCTTTAATCAATTCATTCAATTGGTTGTCCATTAAATACTCTTCATATGAAGAATGAGTTAAACGAGGGGATGGAGAGGTATCACTGAGACAATGAATTTATGGATCAATTTCTTCATCCTCTCCTACTTCATAAGAAACCAGGTTATTATGGAGAGGGGTTTGGACTTTTTGATCATCCCTATCCCTATTTCTTTGATCTCTTTGAAGGAAATGAGGGCCATTGTTTGGTCTCCTGAAATTTCCTGTGTTATCATCATTCTGTGTGTTTCTATAATTCAGTTTTCCTTCAAGTTTTATCTTTTCGATTTCAGCATAAAGTGATTTTACCATTTTTTTTCAGTTCATAAACTTGAGGATTGGCACCAGAGGAATCAGAGGTTGAAGCTTCATCCCTACTTTTTCTTCTATCTCTATCATATTTTCCCCGAAGATTTTCATCTGCCAATATGTTAGATTCTACCTCCAAGGTTGCATCTTGCATATGATATAGAGAGGTAAATCTTCTTTATCTCAACAGGAGGAAAAACTCAAGGTCAAAAGCACTGGCATAGGTGATCTTGGCAGAAGTTTATGTGGGATTAATTTCCGTGGGGATTTTTTTTTACATTTTATTAAATCTTTTTGAAAAGTCTGAAATATATTCCCCTTCTTTCCTCTTGAGTGACCCAAAATCTATGATATAATATAGGAAATGTTTCTTATCTCCCAAATGCCTCATAAAAGTATCATCCATATCTTCAATTATAGCAACAGATCCATGCATTAAACCCCTAAATAATTTTGTAGCCTCACCATCAAGGCTTTGATCAAAAAATCTCATGCACACATCTTCATTATCAATATTAATATTGTCAGCATAGCTATAAAAGGTTGCAAGGTGTTCCTCTACAGTTATGTCCTCTTCCCCTGTAAACTTGGGCATGTACTTAAGGTAGTCTCCAATTGGGAGAGCATTCATACGATGAGGAAACACAATAGGGGCATACCTAGCATCTATTATGGCATCCATCCTATTTATAGGAAGGTTATCACTTGCCATTGGATTATAAGTTCGAGGAGAATAAGGAGAAGATGGAGTCTTGACTGGTACAATTGCAGTCTTGATTATGTGTAACTTAGGAGAAGGAGGATTATAGGATGGATAGATTTCAGTTTTCACAGGGAGAGGTTGAGCCTTGGAGGAAGATGGTGTAGATTCCAAGGGCACTGAGATTTCTTCCTATTTTGTCATAGAAAATTTAATGGAGGAGGAGATGGAGAACCCAAGGTAGTAAAATCTTCTAATCTCTCAAGTCTAAACCACCTTACAACATTAGGATTGGCAAGGACTTCAAAACTTTCTTCTTTCTATTTGGGAGAAAAAAAAGAGCATTCTATAGGGAAATCTTTAAGATCCAAATTTATATAAATTTCAACAGAGGGTAAAAAAGGAGAATTAGATATAGCTATTGGTGTTTTAAAAGTGGAATCAAGAAAATGACCAGAAGTACCTGGTACAACAGCTGGAAATCCTTCTTGAGAATATTTTCCCTTCTTGATAATATTCTCTGGGTCAGCTTCAGGTTTAGCCAGAGGTAGATGTGGAGTAGACCTCGTGTTTCTTCCTTTAGGAGCCACAAATGAAGCAATGGAGTCTCTAGGTGCAGGTTTCAATCTTCAATGTACTGATTTCTAATGCACCTTTAGAATCAACATTTCTTTTTCGTTCAATCTCAAGGAAATGTTTTCAATCCATTCCCCAACAATGTTTCCAAGAATGTTAGCACTGAGAGTCACCCTCACACAACTAGAGGATAGGCCCAATACCCATCAAATAGGTTTATAATGGTAAATATATGATGGAGTCTCCAATGGATAAAACACAACACAACAATGCTCAAATACAACAATTTCTAGGCAAGAATGCATAAGCAAATGAGGTCTTGGTTAACCTCATTCATTGATTTAAAGATAAGTGTGGTTAGAAGGAATACTTTAATGAGGAAGATGAATAAGTCTACTATCAACATCATGACTTACTATTAGACAAATGAGGTAAATCTTAGACACAAGAACTTCTTTAATCTAAACTTTAAAACATCGATAACAATTACAACAACATCACAATTAAGCATACATTGTAACACAACTATAATACATCAATTGAATCATTCAATGATGAAAAAATCAGAGCTATATAGAATTAAGATGATGGAAAATAAATTTTACATCTATTAGGAAAAAATTCATAGATCGTATATATAAAAACCAGAGTATGGCTCTGTTACCTCAAAACATTACATCAGGGAGTCTATACTTAACCATTTGAACCCAAAAAATTCCTTCTAATGTTGCATTTATAGTATAAACAATGAGTGAAAACATACAATTCAATATGGAGCCTCTAACATAGGATTCTCCCACTTAAAACTAAAATTTTGACATCTGTATATGTGGAAAAAACAAACTGCTAAAAATAGGGAAAATGTTGGTAACAACTCTAACACCATAATATTTGCATAGTGAGGTGTTCCTTGATTGCATATACTTCATTTACATGTGTCCACCAGCTCCAAATGACCTTCAATCGTCTGTGATAAGCTCCACTAGCCACATGGTAACCGTTGATTCCCTCAAAATCCATCAAAACATGAATTGGCAATGAATCGAAAATTGTTGACTGTATCAGCCAGTTCGTAGCAAATTTCGCAGGGAATTTTGTAGTAGATTCTCTAGTGCCTGACTTTGTAGATGATTTCGTAGTAGGTTTTGTAGAGATGTTAAAATTTGTCTCTATATAGGTCATGTCGCAATGGATTTCACAACCACTATGCAGCTCCTATATGGTGTGGATCATTTTGCAGTGCATTCTGTAGTGAACTTGCAACTTTGTCTGTGTATATCATTTCATAGTGCCAGACACTATGAAATGCCCTGTAGTTTTTTGTGTTGGGAAGTTTGAGACAAAAATACCCAAAAAGATTATAAAAAGGTGTATAAGATTGTAGATGCCTCCAAATAGGGTGTAAGCATAATACTTTCCAAAAAAAGTTCAAAAAGAAAGGATAACCATCTTCAATAATGAGAGTATTTAAGCCACTCCATTTCACCTCCCAAGTTGAGTAATTCTTTTGGTTTCATCTTGAGCTAACACATTCAAATTTATCTAAGATAAATCATCTTTTAAAGGATTTAACTACAACTTAAGCTTTCTTATCTGAGACTGCAAATCTTTGTTCTAACTGTATAGATTTCTAAGTTGTCTATGAAGGGGCATAAATTTCCTTATTGTGAACCTGGATTTGTCTATGGTTTCCAAATACATATCCATCAGATCCTTTATCTTTTTCCTCTCATCCAATCCTTCTCCCTTCAAGTGAGAAATATCCTTTCTAGGATCTCTGAGCTATCTGATAAATCTCTTGAAGGTAGGGTTATCAGAGGGACTAGTGGTGTCTATGATTTCAACATGTTTCTCAACATTCACAATTTTACCCTTATACTTCCTCTTGATAGGATCTTTTTTAATGACTTCTTGTTCAACAGTTTCCTTCTTGTCTGATGAACTGGTGAAGGAAATCATGGGTCTAGTATCAATTGTAGCAGTAGGTGAAGAGAAAAGTAACTTTCTCCCTTTTTTTCCTATGGTTTTAGAAGAGGGGATTTATTCTAGTTCTGGAGCAGTTTGGGGTCAAAATTCCCTCCATGGAGAGTGATGAGCTCCTCCCTCCTCTTCTTCTTTCTCCTTAGGAGCCTCATCATATTTATCAATGTGTTTTCCCTTTCTATTTTTGATTGTCTCTGTGTGAATAGAACTATAAGCTTGAAGAGGGCTATGCACCTTAGATTGAGTAGGGGATACATTTAGTTTCATATGTACAGAGGAAATGAATTTCTCCCAAGCTATGATTCTTTACCTCGAATGATACATCACAAGCATCCTAATCAACCTTGAGTGGAAAACACTTGTGTCCATAGCCTTGGACTTGGCTTGGACCTTGTCAGAAATTTTCCCCATACTCCTAAAAAAATAGAAATGGATTTTCATTAGATATTTTCTTGTGAAGTGCAACAAAATTATAATGTGATATTTGTAAATCATATTGAATTTTCCCTCATAGGTAAAATATCTATGGATCAACTTTAACATATTATCAAATCCCTCAACCAAGTGGATCCTAGGCACTCCCTTTGATAGGTTATCTCCCTAATATTCTAGCTTGAGGAATTCTTTAGAGAAGGCTACATTAAGAGTCATGCATTTAGACCACGTTTCACCAGTGTTGGGTATCTCAGTGGGTGTTTCAATGGTGGCTTCAGATACCTCCAGTTCAAGGGTTCCCACCTTGGTTTTAGTGCCATCAAAATTTAAGGAAAACTCTTTGGCTACCTCAAGGTGTCCCCTCTACATATTTTGACATAAATTTAAACATTCAACCCTATGGAAGACCTCTATGATCATAGGTTCAACATCAAACAAATGCATATCATAAGGCTCAGTACTAAATACACTCCCACCCTTGCGATACTTCCTTTGTTGTGGTGTATCCATTTGCTCTACACTCCCACCCTTGTGATACTTTCTTCTGTTGTGGTCTTGACTACACTCCCACAGTGCAATAATCTGAGAGATATGAGAGGCCAAATAAGGAAAGAGGTCTTAGGGTTTGAATGATGGTCTCTTTCAAATATTCCTTCTTTTAAGGATTCATAGTTGTCCTTCTATTTGACTTCTGATCTAATGAAAGGGAAATATGATGGTTAAGAAATGGAATAAAACTCCTCAAAAAAAAGGATATGCAAGGAAGAAGAAACTGTCAAGGTTTTAAGCTAACATTTCACCACCATTTGTAAGGTCATCACCAAATTAATCAATAAGGTTCTTTTAAATTTCCAACATAGACATAGTTTAGATTTGAAATAACAATTGAAAATATAAATGAAATGAGTTGGTGCAGGTTATGTGATCAGAGGATAACGATTTGAGTTGGATACGCACTGGAACAGGGGATTTGTAGCATAATTCATAGAAAATTTCACAGTATATAAGAAAAGGCCAAAAAAGAGATAGGTATAATGGCTATGACAACAAGCTTCGTTCAATAGTAACTGTCTTCCTTTTCTTCCTGTGGTTTTAGTTGAGGGAACTTCTTCTAGTTATAGAGAAGGTTGGGATGAAAATTACCTCTATGGAGAGTGATGACCTCCTCCTTCCTCTTCTTCTTGATCCATAGGAGCCTCATCATATTTAGCAATGTGTTTTCCCTTTCTCTTTTTTCCTATCTCTGTGTGAATATAATTTTCATCTTGAAGAGGGATTTTCACCTTGGATTGAGGAGTAGGGGCTATATTTAGTCGCACATGTGCAAAGAAAAATTAATTTATCCCAATCTATGATTATTTTCTTAAACTACTCCATCAAAATCATCCTAATCAACCCTGAGTGGAAAACACTTGTGTCCATATCCTTGGACTTGGCTTGGACCTAGTCAGCCATTTTCCTCATACTCCTAAGAAAATAGAAAGGGATGTTCGTTAGATATTTTCCTGTGAAGTGCAACAAAAGTATAATGTGATATTGGTAAATCATATTGAATATTACCTCATAAGTAAAATATTTTTGGATCACCTTTAACATCTTTTCAAATCCCTCAACCAAGTGGCTCCTAGGAACTCCCTTTGATAGGTTATCTCCCAGATATTCTGGCTTGAGGATCTCTTTAGAGACGACTGCATTAAGAGTCATGGATTTAAACCATCTTTCACCAATATTGGGTATCTCAGTGGTTGTTGCAATGGTGGCTTCAAATACCTCTAGTTCAAGGGTTCCCACCTTTGTTTTAGTGCCATAAAAATTTAAGGCAACTCTCTGGCTACCTCAGGGTGTCCCCTCTTCATATTCTGACATAAATTTAAATATCCAACCCTCTGGAAGACCTCTCTGATCAAAGGTTCAACATAAAAAAAATGCATATCATAAGGACCGGTCCTGACTACACTCCAACCCTTGTGAGACTTATTTTGTTGTGGTGTATCCATTTACTATAAATAGGAGGGGAAAAACTACAATAATTTGAGAGATATGAAAGGCCAAATAAGGAAAAATGCCTTAGGGAATAAATGATGGTCTCTTTCAAAGATGGCTTCCTTTAAGGCTTCAGAGTTTTCCTTATATTTGAATTATAAGATAATGAAAGGGAAATATGATGGTTAAGAAGTGGAATAAAACTCCTTAGAAAAAAGGATATGCAAGGAAGAAGCAATTGTCAAGGTTTTAAGATAACATTTTAGCACCATTTGCAAGGTCATCACCAAATTAATCAACAAGGTTCTTTTAAATTTCCAACATAGACAGACTTTAGATTTTAAATAACAATTGAACATAGAAAGGAAATGAGTTGATGCAGGTGATGTGAATATAGTATAACGATTTGAGTTTTGTAGACAGGCTCGAAGCGCTATAATAGAGTATCTGTAGCACATTTCATAATAAATTTCACAGTATAGAAGCAAGGGCCAAGAAAGAGATAGGTACAATGGCTATGACAACAAGCTTGGCTCAATTATAGTCGAAGAGGCTGAAACTACTGCAGATAGGATGAGAATTTGGTGATAGAAAAATTAAATGGGTCAGTTGGTAAAGGGATCCACAATTTTCAGCACCGGGTGCTACGAAAATTGAGCACATCCTTAATCTGATCTTCAACAGAGCTCAAACAACTCAATCAGTACCTAGACACCATGGATTTCATTTATATATTATTTAGATAGAATGAAGCCACCTGCAACAGATCTAACCTCCAATTCCCCTCTGCCATCAAGTCTGTAGCAGATTATGCAACGCCTGTCTAAACTTAGGCATTTCTGCAGTGTCGAACTAGGAGAAAAATTCAAATCTTTTAGAAAATAGTTAGACGGCCTTCAATGACTAAATCCCAACTTATTTCCTTTAAATCATGGATGATGAAAACAATAAGATCGACTAGCAGAAACCTCATAAGTGCAATAATGGTAAAGAGGAAAGGTGCACTCAATATGCACTAAAAAAACTCCTGATGAGATGGAAGCATACTAAAATGACTTGATTTGACCTTCTAACAGGTAGAGGGATAGAGTGGAGGGGTTTAAGCACATAGTGGATATAGTGACATGTCAGACTAGTGGTGGCATAAGGGTGATGCTGATGGTTGTCTAATTGTGTGATGAGATTAAGGTATAAACCAAAGGAATGAACCAAAAGTATAAACCAAGGGTATGGGCCAACATTCAACCTTACATTTATTTTGTGCTAAGACCTAAGAAAACCATAAGGAGTGTTGTCCCTTGACCAAGTTTTGGAGAACTTGGGTCACGTTTGACCGATTTTGGGACTTCGACAGGATGGTCAAAGAAAATGCGCCACACAAAGAGAAGATTATGGGATCTCACCCCCTTTTTGAGGGATTTTTGGGTTTAGGGTTTATGTGATGGGTTATGTGATGTCAGCCCATGGGTTTACCCATTCTTTGGCCCTTTTGTAATGTATAAATAGATATCTAGGAGATGTAAGAAAGTATTGAAGTAGTAGTGAATATTTGTGGCTTAGTGCGGAGCTAGAGGGTTTCTGCATGCTATGTGTAAGGACTTGCGGAGATAAGTGAAATTTATTGTAATAAGCTGGTGTGCACACTGTGTAAGAAGGATTTGTGCTATGACCTAACTCAGGGAAGGAGGATCTGGTGAGGTTCCCGCAGATCTCTTGTCCTATACAGAGTGTGGTTTTTGGGCTCTATGCATGTAAGAAGATTGACATAAGATAATAAAGAAGAAGAGTTGGTGGAAATAGCCCCGCGCTGGGGGTTAACCACATATATCCTATGGCGTAGATCGAGGATCCCCCACCGTCAATGAAAACTCACATTTTTGGGGTACCATGGACCTGGGTCTATCTCTTTCGATGTTTGGCCAACGTCGTTGTTCACTATGGCAGGGCCAACAAGCCCTTCCCTTAGCTAGGCTAGACTTTTTATGTGTTGAGGGAACCTTTTGTATATTTTTTAGGGCATAAGCCCTGTGACTCTTTACTGGACACATATTTTTTGAGGTGCTCATGCCCACCTATGTACTCTGATACTTTGCAATATATATGTGTATTTACATATTTTTGTGTTTTATGGATTACATTTATTTACAAATGTATTTACATGTGTGTGTGTGTTCTTTTTCTTAAATGTGTGCAATATGACAATATAATATATGATTAGCTAGAGTATCTGTGATTTGATTCAATCTCCTATAAAAATAGATATACGTAATGTAATCAAATATTCATTCTAAGAGATGTACCCTAAGGAAACATCGGTGTAGAGTAGAATCATAAATGTGGTAAACTCCATTTAATTGAGACACAACCAACTAAGCATCTAAGTAGACTCAGAGGTGAGAGATACCATGAGACTGCAAAGAGACATGAAGCAACTCTAAGACTACACTGTATTCGACAACATTTTTTGTGGCGTCACCTAAAGAGATACCTCCTGAAGATAGCAACTAGCCTTGAGGTACGAAAATCACCCAAGCTGCAGAATCAAGCCTCTGAGTGTGTTGTCTAGAATCGTCCGCAAATCCAATGAACACCTCTTATTCACTTGACATCTACCATAGTGAAAAAGATGACATCAAAAATGACATGTCCATAAAACTAAAAAGATAAAAACTAAAAAAGAAAATGTACAAGAACTATACATATGTTACAAGAAGTCACCCGAGGTGACCCACATACGAGTAATACTTCTTGAGGTAGAGCCCATTTCTAGGCTTCACCAAAGAATTTACCTCAAAATCCACTAGATGATAAGCACCCTTCTTTAGAACCTCTTTCACGATGAAAGGTATGAACCACATGGGTTTAAACTTGCCTACCCCCAAGGGGTCCTTATCTTGGTCATAAAACATGATAAGGTCGCCTTAAGAGAAAATCTGAGGACGAACGGACCGATCATACTGACACTTGAATTTTTGTTTGTGAACCTCGTTATCCAAGGCCTCATCACGATGTTGTTCATTGAGCTACTCGAGGTATAATAAATGATCTTCAAGCTGGAGTGTCTGGAAATAACTGTACTGCAAACTTTAGAGACGGGATCTTTCACTCTATGGGAAAGACTGCTTCTGGCCCATAAATGAATTGAAAAGGTGAGAAATTGGTTTCATTCTTAACAGATGTTTGGTAGGCCCATAATGCCAATTATAACATCAAATTCCAATTTGACTTGGCCAAATTGATCGTTCATTGTAGAATGGTCGTAAAAGATTTATTTATAGCTTCCACCTTACCATTCGCTTATGGGTAGTAGGGTGATGAATGTTCTTGCCTCAACCCAAGACTTGATGTTAACTCAGACATCATTTTGTCCTGAAAGTGACTACCATGGTCAGTGACAATCTCTCTTGGGACGTCGAACCTTTCTATTATCTGGTTAAAAAAAAAGAGAGTCGCGGTCTCTCCGTCATCTTTGAATGTTGGCATAGCTTCGACCCACTTTGTGAAGTAGTCTACTGCTATGATGATATAACGGTGCCCCCTTACTGAAGGGGGGTTGCATGTAGTGTAATAAATCCCCCAATTGGTGAAGGGACCAACGGTAATGACGGGAAACATGGGAGTGGGGTGTGCCCTCATATTCCGAGAGAATATATGACACGAGTGGCACTTCTTGATCGATTCAACACAATCTTTGATTAATGTCGGCCAGAAGTTACTGGCTCATAGAATAATTTGGGTCGTTTCCAACCCACACAAATGATTGGAACATGCTCCAGTGTGGCAATCATTAAGCATGATTTTTGCTTCTTCATGTGTGAGACATCGGTGAAGGATGCAATCTACACCTCGACGATATAAAGTGTCCTCGAGTATGAGATATTTCTTGGCCTAATGGAGTATATGGAGACACTCATCACAAGAATCAGATGCAGGGCACTTCAAAGTATAGAGATAGAAAAGTACATATCCATACCAGGGATCCGAGGACATGATAAAAAACATGTATCCTTTAATAGGCGACTCTACAGGAATAACATCACCGGACTCAACCAAAAGTTTCGAGATGAGTTCCACAAAGACCAACGAATTTTTGGATTTTTCTGAAACAAAATCTAAGTCAAATTCATGAAGGACAACTATCCATATACTGATCTTTCTGCCCATTACTCATCGTGTCAACACATATTGAAACAAATTCACAACGGCAATGACGGTGGTCCTGCAAAATAAAATATAATGATGGAACCATTGGACAGCATGAACTGTTGCCAATGCAATTTTTTCAACATGAGAATAATTGAGTTCCATTCCAACCAGGCCTTGGCTCAGGTAATAAATCACATATTCTGAGAGAAAATCATCCTCTTGAACCAAGACCATACCAATGGTCGACTCTTCCGCTGCCAAGTACAATAAGAAATCTTTATTATAATTGGGTGGTCGAAGTAGAGGGGTTGTCATGAGGGCGTTTTTCAATGCTTCGAAAGAGTGTTGAGTGGCTTCGTCCCAATGAAAAGGAACATCCTTATTCAGTAAATGCATAAATCCCCTTGTGATCTAGGCATAGTTTGTGATGAAATGTCATAAAAAGTTCACTTTTCCCTGTAAACTCTGAAGCTGAAGGATTGTGTGCGGTGGAGGCAACTGAACTATTTTCTCAACTTTGAGAGGATCGACCATGATCCCTGTTGTCAAAACTATGAAACCTAGCAGAAGACCTGACGTAATGCAAAAACTGCATTTGTTTGGATTCAAGCGAATCTAGTAGTAGCGACATCGCTCAAAGATAAGTCAGAGGTGTGCAGGATGATCAACTTTCTTATGAGATCATGATGCTAAATCATCAAGGTAGGCCTCGACTATATGTTTGAGATTGTGGAAAGAAAAAGACATGTCCCGTTCAAAGGTAGCTCCAACATTTTTCAAACCAAAAGGCATATTCCAATAAGAAAATGTACGCCATGGACAAATGAATGTGGTTTTGTGTTGGTCTTCGAGTTTGATCTATATATGATTGTATCCCAAAAAACCATCCTTCAAATAAAAGGCCTCGTGACCTGTGCATTCATCGAATATTTGTTCAATAAATTGTATGGGGAAATTATCCTTCGGACAAGCTTTGTTCAAATCACGGAAGTCCATACATACGCGAATCGTACCTTGTTTTTTGTCGACTAGAACGGGATTTGACACCCATTGAGTCAAATGCATGGGGTAGATAAAACCTGCTTTGTGCAGTTTCTCTACTTCAGCCTTAATAGTTTTTGCTTTCTTAGGATTGATGGGATGAAGCTTCTACCGGACCGGCTTGGCGTCAGGATAAGTCATGATTTCATGTTCGACGATTCTTGGATCAACGCCTAGTATTTCCTCATAAGACCAAGAAAAAACGTCGCATAATTAATTAAATAAATTTGTGTATATTCGAATCTCCTCGGGGGAACAGTCAGCTCCGATGAAAATATTCTTCATGACACCAGGGGTTCTGTAGATATCAATAGGTATTGTTTCAGCGATGGTTTCCATATTACCCTCGACGTAAATAGAGGGTATAGCCAAGGGATTTATAGGACAAGACCTATCTCCAGTCATAGTCAAAGTGAATTCTCTTTCTTCAATTCTTCTTTACTCTGGGAAGAAATAAGATCTGTGATGGAGATCATCCCAGGGTCTGTTCGGACTAGTCATTGCTTCAATAATTTCTTCGTATGAAGGAAAGACTAATTCTAAAGAATTAGTATTGGAAAGGGAACCTTGATCCCAAGTAGGCTAGAGAATCACATCTAACCCCTATCCGAGAGTCGGATCAGGGTTGGTGGAAGCTTGTTGAACTATTGAGTATGCAACCTCTGTCGTGGACAAGGGCATGGCCATACCATGGTGGCATATCCCTTCCATCGTGGCTAATGGGGAAAGAATATTCCATGGATCGTTGAAGTAAGTTGTATGAAACGATGAGACTTGAAAAATCTCAACCTTAGGCTGGTCTAATATGAACTTAACATCATCGAAAGGAGGCGGGCAATCGAAAGTACCCATCAAAGGTGGGCAGAAACCAACCCTTATGTTAACGATGCCAGGTTGAGGGCTATCAATCATAGGGACTGTGGATTTCCTCGATGAAGGGTTAGGAAGGGAGAAAGACAATTGATCAATGGTCACGATCTGACCCTCATGTGGAAATAACAAGCCCCAGAAAACTGTAGCGACCACAGCTTGCATAGAATAGCTCCAACTCCTTCCTAACAAGATATTGTAGTCAAGAGACACATTGACCACTTCTACCTTGACACACATGGTCTTCCCCCCTAACTGCATGGAGAAAGAGGGGATGATGCCATGTGGTCGAAATGAACGACCATCGAAAGCGATAAGAAGAGTTGGTGATGGAGACAAAATGGGTTGGCCAATGGCCTTCCAACATGCCAATGACATTACACATGTCGAGGCGCCCTCATCAACCATCGTGTGGAAAATGTTCTGAGTAAAAATTTTCGTGGTGTAAGCCACTACTACCTGAAATGCCACGTGGTAAGGGAGACAAGGTTTTAAGTTTGTTGTATCAAGCATGATCATACCCAGATTACAAGTCTTAGTAGATCCTAAGGTGGCTAACAGAGCCTTTCTCTGGGAAGGGAAGCTCTAGAGGACCTTCAAAGTAGACATTGCACAAGGGGTTTGAGACAAATCCTCCACCACAAAGTAGTTATGGGCGGCCCTTGCGTCTGGATTGTGAGAACACACCTTTGGGATGTGTGTCATTGTTTGTCCCAACGTCTAATCTATTTGGAGAGGAAGAGGTGGTTTTTCGTCTTCTTTACTCTTCTCAGGGGTGTTTGGCATTTTGTAATCATGCGCTCTAGTTGATATATAGGCATCACCTTTCATCATATAAACATTCACGGATGAAGGATTACTCGAAGATGGAGGGGGTCCTTGACTACCCCCATCCGTGCTCGGAGAGGCTTGAGTTAAATTTTTCCCATGTTGAAATGGGTTTGTTAACATAGTAGGTTGTTGTTGCACCAATAACTTTTTGGCCTCCATAAGCCGAGGGAACTGGTGAGTCGGGTTGTCTTCCATGCACAAGTTATAGAGATACTTCAACGTATTCCTTTTTTTGTTTCCCCCACTAGAATTATTGGTAGGATTCTTATACCCCTTACCTTTCTTTCGATGTTTCTTCTTTCCATCAGGCTACTGGGTGGCCTTCGGGTTTGTCGATTTCACACTGTGTACATCCGATGTTTGGGTAGGGGGGGTAGCTAGACTAGTGGTCTGGCTGACCTCTTTGTGTTGTATCGACAATTGTTGTAATTGTTCTCATAGCTGATCAATGGGCTTCATTTGTGATGAACCAACAATAACATCCACATGTGGTCCAGCACTCTGTCTGGTCTTGTCAAGTATTGACCACGATGCATCTACCAAAATTTTGTAAAGTAAACTAAACTGAGAGTAAATCAGCTCTAGTTGTTGAGCTCTCATTATTGCATCTTCTTCAGAAAACACTCCCGACGTTGTGATGTCTTTGGATAATTGAGGTACCAAAGACTTAAGGAACCACTCAAGCAAGAATGATAGTGGGACTGGCACTTTTTTCAAACTCTTTTGACATCTCCATTCTCGAATGTGATCGAACATATGGTCTGCCTTTGTCTGCTCAAATTTGGCCAAAAATTCGGTGTCAGCGTCATATCTCACAGGTAATTGGAAATGGTTTAAGAAAGGGATTGCCAATTCGTCGAAGGAAGAGTATCTCGAGTGGTTGAGCTCAATGTACCATTTTGCAGCACTCCCTATGAGAGTGAGTTGAAATAAAGTCAACTGGACGAGGTCGTCTTTCAAGGAATTGGACGAGAACCAAATATGAAAGGTACTCACATGATTTCCTGGATATTCATTAGGATTATCTTCAAGCTTTGGAATGTCCTAAGGAAACTTGGTCGGCATAGAAGTCCAATGCAGATCATGACAGATAGGGTCATTCAATAACCTTGTCAATTCTGGCAAATGCAAAGTTGCCAAAAAAGGTAGTTTGGGTTGTTGATTATAACCATGGAAAAAGGGGCCTAGAGTTTGACTGGCACCAGGTTGCTAGGAAAATTTAGGTTGTTGGCCAGGGTTTTGGTAAAAACCATGGCCATGATCATCGTACAGATTTCGTGCTTGTTGAGACATCATTGACCGACTCCCATAATAGGACGTAGAAGGTTGGGCTTGTGATGCATTCCAAGCAGTTTGGGAAGGGATGCTCCCTGCCGATCCAATGGGCATAGGTCCCGAGCCTTGCCTGGGGTTCCATTGGCTATGGAAGGGGTTTCCCCGAGTCGGCATCCCTAAAAATTGAACTGATCCCTACCATGGATTCCAAGGTCCTTGTGAGGAAGGAATTCCTGGGTTTTCCCCCTGTGCAGGAATAATACCCTACATAGGATTTTGTTGTCCGTAACCAGGGTTGCCAACGATCGATACAACAGCTGATGAGAAAGAATTGTTTCCAAACACATCGAACAAAGAGAACGATGTCGAACCTACTGGAATGCTATAAGAAGGAATTCCTTGACTACCTGCTCCAAACGAGCTAAAGTTTACGTTCAGCCTGGCGGAATGCTGGTGAGCACCGCCGACCAAAGGGGAAGAAGGAGGTATATGACGCCCTCTATAAGGGAAAGCGTTATAGGAAGCTGAAGTGAACCCCATGGATCCTTGCAAAGGAGAATTAGATCTCCTTACCCCTAGACATAAAGTTTGTAGAGTGGAGTAGGAAAGGACAGAGTTCATATCAAAGTGAGGCATCCCATATGAGAATGGAGGGCTTGTCATACTCTGGGTGAAAGGAGCAGTGATCGTCGTGATAGACGCAATCGGATCATTGCTCGAGGTAGAGGTAGTTGAAACCATGGTGGTATGGACTAGTGACGGTTTGTTAGGAGGTGGAACACCCACTGTAGTGACAGTCATAGAGGGAATATGATAATTCCCCAAAGAAGTTGCAACATTTGTTTCCATTCCTTCTTGTGACACTGTCTGGCACTTGTAAGGATAAACTTGTATGACCATGGGTGTTGATAGATCATTGATCAAAGGTTCGTATGGACCAAGATCTAGCACTCCAATGTATGATATGGTTGGTTCCTCCAAAATTGAATGTTCTTCTCTCGGAGATGGGTCAAACATAGTTTCCTGTGACCCGATGACCTCAAAAGACCCTTGTTGGTCTATTCTTCGCCTTAGCGGTGGTGAGGGTGGCTCTAGATTAATCGGTGGCAGGCTAAGAAACCTTCGTGACTAGTGGAGCTCTTGATCCTCTAGTGTATGAGAAGATCAATGACACACTAGGGATTTTTATGAACATTCAAGAACTAACACACACTAGAAAAAGTCCCTATGAGATAAGACAAACAAATCACTAGCTAGTTGGAAGAACAGTTACACCAGCCAACACTAGAAAAACTTACGAGTGCAAGTGAAACTCAAATACGGAAGCACCATTTGGGTATACTCTGAAAAGCATGGCCCTATGTCTATCCTAGGTACCATGTTATACCACTGCAGTCACCTATGTAAGTATCTAAAATAAAGGAAACTAGGTTGCCAGTGCCCAAATAGTCACCAGGCAGGTATAGTCAACAGTCGGGTGGACCGCAATGAACAGGGTATCAAGACTGAATCCTATCAAGGGTGTCAAAAGAAAGTGTTCTGGAAGACAACTAAGGACCTCAAACGGATTCGAGACCCACGAAGCTCCATGGAAAATGTGATCAATGGAATCCCAAGTTAAGCCCTCTATATGCATTCCCCACTACGCTTGGTCCAGCTTTGGAGGGGTTATCTCCACTACCTTTCCGCACACAACCTTGTGTTTATCCCCTGTGTTAGAGGGGGGTCTCGAATAACTTTCATGATACTTGAATTTTTATCACTCCTTAGCACAGACTCTTATGTTTTTTTTTGTATCCTTGAAGAGTTTCCTCTCCAATCCTAAATCAAGGCTCTAGCCTAGACTAGTTGATGGACCCTACAAACATAAAGTCTAGTTGATTTTAATTAGTTGTTAATTTTTGTGGCTTGTCTTAAGTCAAAGGAAGTGGAAATGAAACTAGTGATGTGTTTGGGAGACGAAGAAGAAAAAAAATAGAAAGTTGTAAACAAAATTACTTCTTCTTGACAAATTCAATTTTGCACATTTAAACTCTTTAACCAACTTTTCAAACTACTTTTTTTTTCTAAGATATTTTAACAGAAAACTCAAAACAAGATTTCACTCAAATACGAGATACTTATTGTCCTAGGTCAATCAACCAAGAACTTATGAAAGCATTATTTTTCCTGATTATTAATGCGAACAACCAACTATTTAACCAAACAAAGAAAGTGAAATGTATATTTTTTTATTATGCTTCCAAAACAAGAAATTGTAAAATGTATTATTTTCTTCTTTTCTAAAGAAAAAAGGTGAAAAATAAAGACAATACAAAACCAATAAATGACTTTTTTCCCACCCGTAGATCTCAGGGAGTCACTGAACAAACCCAAAAAGGATGATTGGAAAAGACTCGCAAACTTGTCGCAAACCCTATAAAGAAAACACAAGAAATATTTGAAAAAAGAAAAGCTAAATTGAAGTCAAACCTAAGCTACAGACTGTTATAATAGAGACCAGGAATGGATCAAGAAAACACCTAGGAAGTACAACTTCTGACAGGGAAGAGGATGACTTCCCCTTCATAAATAAAAAATTCCTCAACACCAACATGCTACTGACACTTCAACAGCCAGCGTATGTACGCGGGCTGTCCAAAGGTAGGTCGTGTATGTACACCTGCAGGCTCACTGCAAGGAGCATACACCTCTATAACTTCTCAAGAATTAAAACTAATAATCCAACAAATCAGGCAGGGAGTACTGGTATTGAAAACCAGAATCCCTTAAAGACATAGAAACTTACTTTGATAAAGAAAATGCAAGGAGAACTTTGATAAAAAAAGATAATCTGAGGTTATACCTAGGCTACAGAATGAAACAACATAGACTAGGACTAGATCAAGAAAACGCCTGAGAAGGATCAATTATGACAGGGAAGAGGATGACTGTCTCTCCATTTTTTTTTATTTTTTTTTTTAATAAAAAAAAAAATGAACTCAGGCATGCTACTGACACTTTAGAAGGTAGCGTATGTACGTGGGATGTCCAAAGGTAGGGGATGTATGTATGCCTGCTGGCTCACTTCAGGCCTTGTACAACTCTGTAACTTCCTGAAAAGGAAAACAATAGTTAAGCACTGAAAGCAGGGAGTACTGGTATGGAAGACCAGAATCCCTACAAAATTAGAATCTTGCAGAAACTCAGAAAAAGGTAATCAAACCAATTTAAAAACACCCAAAAAGTATCCCCAAAAAGCCCTATAGATCCTCCCCAGTACGATCACCAATTCTGTTGTGGGTGGGAAATAACCATGTAAAGTCTCCTACTTTTTAGTATTATCCCAGCATAAACCCCACATTCATGCATAAAACACAAGGATAAAAGGATCTTGGTAACTCTACCTTGAACTCCATGTTTGGTGTTGATCCTTTTGTGTTCGGTTTCTCCTCGACTACAAGTCTCCTCCCAAAGCCAACCTGCATTCACAAAAAGACAAACAAAGAACTATGAACATGCATCTTATATATGAATTAGTGGGTTATATGTTCTAATAAAGTATAAATCAAAACTAAATATTGAACACCTCGTATGGCAGGATGGGAAAAGTAATTCTTTTTATTAACCTCAAAAATGTCACTTACAATGTGAGATCAGCTACTGCTCCTTCAATCTGGTCCTAGGCTCCTCTTCAACTGTGCACCAACTGCTTCCACATATGCTTCTCCTCTTCAGTTCTCAAAAAATGATTGCAAAAGATTGGGGCAAGGGGAATACAAAAAAGGGAAGAGTTTCTTTTCTCTTATTTTCTCTCTTTTGAATGGGTACCCTACCTCTTATTTTATAAGATAAAAGAGGGTAGTTATCTGGTTGAGTGACCAGCTATGGGTGGTCAAACGGTTTAGGCAATTACCCAGAAATTTGTATTCCATCTGCAACTTTCTATTTCTTCTTTTGTCAGTATACACAGGCTGTAATGGGTCAATTGGCGTATACCTATGGGAAGTAGTGGTGAAGGGTGTATACATCTTCAAAAGGATGGTTTTTAGAAGAGATGTTCAATGGTGGCTTGGAAAAAGTGGAAAGTGAGATGGCCTAATGCTAGGTATGAATGTTTGGTGCAAATTAGGGTTATAACGCCAGGAGGTTAACGTGTGCATTAAATTCCTGTTATCATGCTTCCATGGTGGTTACTTATGGTTGGATAGGCGCATCATAGTCAATCTGGCATTGATCCATCGGATCACTGGATTAAGCATGCAAGAACTAGACCCACAAGACTTTTATACAGGGAAGGTTGCAGATTGCGCCCTGGTGTAGAGAATCAAAGATACCTATGGCGATGTGGAGAAGGGGAAGGGAGGGTACAAGGTAGCCTCCATCCATAATGGTGTAGTTTTCCTAGCCTTATAGTTGATCCCTGGTAATATAGTAAGGAATAATAGACCCATGCAGGTCACGGGGTTCATTGTTGACCTCACAGGAAAATGCATTGAAGGGCTAAAAATGAACTGGGCGAGCTACCTCGTCAACCAGTTAGAGAAATACTTCCACAAAGCTCAATATTAGGGATATGAGTTCCATTTTAGTTGGATTTTAATCCTCATCGCCTTCATTGCTTCGGATATGAAAAAAGGTGAGACCTTCCCTAAAATTGAGCCATCCAAACCCTTAGTTGTGAAGTTCACTACGCTCTGGTATTCGAGCGACATGGCTAAACAATGGAAGTCAAACATGGTGTTCCACACCTATTACCTGCAATTGAAGAGGGATATTGAGTCTTTATGGCAATTAAATGTTGAACACCCTGGACAGGTTCAGGCCAATTATGAAGTTTCGCGTAGAAAGACATTTTATTTATTTCACTGTGCATGGAGATGAACATAAATAAGAGATTCAATCCTACTATAAGCTCACAGAGGAGGACCTGGAAGAAATAACTAAGGAATGTCCTAAAAATCTCTTTATACCAGTCAACCAGGAAGAACTGTCCAACCCCGACCTCATTGGAATTCTTGTGGTCAATCACAAAGAGTATGATGCACCCAGTAGTAGCAGGAAGAAAAATAAGGAAGATGTACAGAAAATAAATAGCACATCAGAAGAGACTGCATCAGATTCACCTAGCAAAGGAGGAGATGAGGAAGTGGACAAAGAAGAGAAAGAAGGGGAAGAAGACAAGCAAAAGCAGGGAGAAGTAACACCACCTAGAAACCCCCTTGAAGAGGCATAGATGTCCATGGAAATAAAGGTTTCCCCAATGAAACCTACATCACGAAAAAAGTCAAAATCTAGTAAACCCAAGCTGCAGACTGTGCTCATGGTGGATGACAT